>CABHPQ010141800.1:0-20494 GCA_902168405.1 Peromyscus aztecus | reverse complement strand
CACAAGCCCAGGTTGTGTGACTCGAGTTTCTGGCTATTATGGAGGCTCCTGGGGTTCCCTACTGATATTTGATAGATTTGTTGGAACAGCACACAGAACTCAGGGAAATGCTTTGCTTACATTTACCAATTCTGTAAAAGGGTATGACAAAGAATACAGATGAGGAGGTCCATAGCCAAACACCAGAGGGAAGGAATCCTGTCTGAGCATATACTACCTTGTTATAGTTTATTTGCAGGAATTCAAGGCAGGAACCTGGAGGCATGAACTGAAGCAGAGACCATGGAGGGATGCTGCTCACTTGCTTGCTCCCCATGGCTCACTCAGTTTATTTTCCTGTGCAACACAGGACCACCTGTCTAGGGATGGAAACACCCACAGTGGGCAGGGCCCTCCCACCATCAATCATTAAGCAAGACAGTGCATCTACAGACTTGCATATAGGAAAGGTTATGAGTGCTTACATTTAAAAGTCATAGAGGACTCAGAAACACACCAATAAAATACCTCAAGGTCTTAGGAAAACAGCAACAGATCAAACCCAAAATCAGCAGATGGAAATAATAAGGATGAGGACAGACATTGATGAAATGGAGAATTGAAAGAATACAAAGAAATCAATGAAGCTAAGAGTTGGTTCTTTGAAAAGATAAAAATAACAAACCACTAACCAAAATAACCAATGGGGTGAATCCAATTAATAAAATTAGAGATGAAAAGGAGAACATTACAGTAGACACAATGAAATACAGAGGATCATTGGGGAAGACTTTGAAGACTTCTGTTCTAAAAAGAAGCAAAATATATAAGAAATGGATGATTTCTAAACATATATAACCTACAAAACTTAAGGGGATATTAACAACTTAAATATGTCTAAAATGAGCATGAGATTAGGACAGTGTTTAGTCAGGGCTCTCTAAAGGAACAGACTTATGGAATGAACACACACACACACACACACACACACACACACACACACACACACACTAAAAGGGAATATATTAGGTTGACTGACAGAATGTGGCCCGGGCAGCCCAACAATGGCTGTCCAGATGGAGTTGATAATCACGATTTGCCATCACAGGCAGTAATAAAGAGTCTCCAACAAAGAAAAGCTCAGGACTGAACAGATTAACTGCCAAATTCTACCATACTTTTAAAGAAGAATTAGCAATCTTGAAAATCTGGAAGGAAAACAACTCATTCTACGAAGATAATATTATACTAATATCCAGCCAGATAAGGACACACACACAAAGAAAACTATATGCCATTTTCCCTGATGAACTAGGCACAAAAATTCTCAAATACTTGGACCAGGGGGCTGGAGATGGTCCAACAGTGAAGAGCACTTGTTGCTTTTACACAGGACCCTGGTTTTGTTCCCAGCACCCACATGGTGATTCACAACTCTCTGTAAGTCCAGTTCCAAGGGCTCTAACACTGCTTTGTGACCTCTAAGGACAGCAGTTATGCACATAATGCAAGTCAGAAATGCAGGCGAAAGCCACATCCTACAAACATCTAAACAATATTATTCTAAGTGGAGAAAAACAAGACACATTTCCGGCAGTCAGGAGCAGAGCATGGGGGCACACTCCACTTCTATGCAGCAGTGGGGTTGGGGGTGGGAGGGATGGGGGGTAGGAGCAGAGGGGGTGGGGGAGCACTCCATTTCTATGTGGCAAGGGGGAGCACAATCCACTTCTATGCAGCATGGGGGCACACTCCATCCACTTCTATGCAGTGGCATGGGGTGGGGGTGGTGGTGGGGAGTACACTCCATCCACTTCTGTGCAGCATGGCACTAAGAGAAGAGAAATAAAAGGGATTCAGACAGGAAAGAAAGAAGTCAAATTTCCCCTATTTGCAGATGATATGATCCCATACTTGAGACCCTAAAGACTCCATCTGAACTCTTAGATTGAAGAAATACTTTCAGTCAAGTCATAGGATACAAAATGAACATCAAAAATCAGTAGTTTTCTATATACCAATAATGAACTTTAAGAGGAAGAAATCTGAAAAAGATTCCCTTTAAAGTAACCACGCAAAACAAAACAAACAGACTACCTTGGAGGATAGCTAATCAAAGAGGCAAGAGATGCCTGCAAAAACTAAAAACCCTACAAAGAGAAATTGAAAAGGATGCTAGGAAACAGCAAGCCCTTCCTCTCCATGGATCAGCACAGTTAAAATTGTGAAAATGGTCGGTGCACACACACGTTATGCAGGCAAACATACATAATGTAAATTTAAAAATGACAATAAGAAATCTCTTAAAATACATATACACGTAGATGTGATAAAAATCAAAATGTAAAGCCCAAGACTCAGAGAGAAATTAAATGTCTTACCCAAGGTAACACAGCTTACACATGATTGAGGCAGCAACCGAATATGAGAGTTTTCACTCCTGTGAAGCCCGTGCCCACACCACCACTCACATTACCTCTGTATCCTTTGCCGTTGTCCCACAGTCTCCCACTGACACTGTTTCTCTAAACTCTCCAGCTCTGCTCCAAAATGATGGAGTGATTGATGTTCCATTTCCTCCATCAGTGTAATAGGTCTTTGTGTTTCAGTGTTAAACTTGTACGTTCAGACAAGTATCCTCAGATGTAACGTGTATTCACTGCATTTTCTTTCCATACCAGCTTCCCTAACACTGGTATCAGGGAAGAAATTCACATGCATATATATGTTAGAACAGGGCAGATGGAAACCACTTGGAGTGTGTGTGTGTGTGTGTGTATGTGTTTGTGTGTGTGTATGTGTGTGTGTGTGTGTGTGTGTGTGTGTGTGCATGTATACTAGGGATGACTCCAGGGCCTTGCACATACTGGGTGAGCACCATAGACACTGAGCTATAGCACTCACTGTCCTGTGTTTATTAGAGTCGGTGACAGAGATTGGGAGATCAAAATACTGGTATTTCTACACTGTTTGAATATTTCTCATTTGAACATTCCTGTGAACATTTACTTTTACATGTCTTAGTAAGGCTATCAAAATCATTGCTATAAAACCTTGGAAAACCTCCCTCAGGAGCCAGGCCTCTGCATCAGAGTCTAAACTTAGATGGTGACTCAACATGGCATTTGACCAACTTTTTCGCCTGGAGTAACTTCTCTTTAGAAGATTTTTTTTTTTTTTTTTTTACTCTTCATTTTTTAATTTAATGCCCATTGTAGACCAAAAGAGGACTAACTAGGAGAAATGAGGGCTGATGTTATTACCATTATTGTCTCCATTTTATGCATAGGCAGAGAGTTAAGGGAGGGGGTGGAGCAACAGGCCTCAATCACCCAGAGGCTTCCGATTACACACAGCTGGAGAGCAAGTGCCATTTCTTACTATTTATTTGGTCCCCAACTGTAACAGGTGTAGGCTTAGGACTTTCTCATCTTCTTTAAGATACACTTGGGGGCTAGAGAGATGGCTCAGTGGTTAAGGGCACCACCTGCTCTCCTAGAGGACCTGGGTTCAATTCCTAGCACCCACATGACAGCTCACAACTGTCTCTAACTCCAGTTCCAGGGGACCTGACACCCATGGCAAAACATCAATGCACATAAAATAAAGTTTTTTAAAAAAAAAAAAAAAAAAAAAGATACACTTGGATTTTTTTAAGCTATTCAGTTATTAAAGGTTTTGTATTTAGTTATATCCAGAAATAGTTGTAAAGCTAATGATGCAAAAATTCAGTTATAATAGCCATTCAAAGGGGAAATCCAACCCTCAGGGCTGAGATACAAGACTTATTTTAAGAATGAGGTATGAGGTCTAAGCCAGGCTGTGGTGACTCATGCCTTTAAAACCAGCACTTAGGAGGCAGAGGCAGGCGGCTCTCTGAGTTCAAGACCAGCCTGGTCTACAGGAGTTCCAGGACAGCCAGGACTACACAGAGAAACACTGCCTTGAAAAACCAAAAACAACGACCACCCCCCCCCCCAAATTAAAAAGAGTGAGGTATTTTGCTAACTAGGGTTGATGGGATGAAGTGAGGTAAGAAAGAACCAGGTCCTCTGTCCCTTTGTAAACACTTGTTACCCAACCCTAAAGCACACAGATTCACTCCTGTGTGTTATTTAAAAACAAGCAAAAACTGGCTTTATACTGATGTTAGATTCTATACAGAGACCGAGCGTGGGGTTGGAGAGATGATGGCTCAGTGGTTAGGAGCACTTACTGTACTTGGAGAGGACCTGGGTTCGGTTCCCAGCACCCACATGGCTGCTGCTAGCAGTCTGGAAGTAACTCCAGTTCCAGCACATCTGACACTCTCTTCTGGTCTTTGGGGCACCAGGCACACATATGGTGCACATACATACATAATCATTTAGAAAGAGAGAGGGTGTAATGCATGACCATATTGACAGGAATGTCAACTGAATGGGTCTGAACACACAAGCTTGCTACTTATTACCTGTAGTGGAAGAAAGCGCTCAACTTCCACCCTCTCTTTTTTTTTCTTCCTGTCTTTCTTCTTTTTTTAAAAAAAAATGATATTGCACTCCATTGCCCAGCTTGATGCCAAAAGTTTGGGCTCAGCCTTCAGAACATCTGGGACTCCAGACAGACATACACTACTTTACCTGACTTTCTGTTTTTGTTTTTTTAACTCTAAAATGGTGACCTACTACAAAGTTCCTATGAGAATAAAATGATTATTGTGATTATAAATTGTCTTAGAAGATTCATTCCCTACTTCTAAAAATGAAATTATTAAAGTACCGAAGGCTGGAGATGTAGCTTGGGGGTAGAATGCTTGCCTCACCTGCTCTATGCCTTGTGTTCAATCCCTAGTACTATAGACAAATTCAAAGTAGTCTTAAAGGACTTTCTAGAATCCAGATCTGATGACTAAGACCTGTAATCCCAGACACCCAGGGAACAGAAACAGGATTACAATTCAAGGGCATCTAACCAATTTAGCAAAACCCTGACTTAAAAATACTTAGTCATGCCAGCACACACACACACACACACACACACACACACACACACACACACAAGGTTTAATACTTAGTCATGCCAGTACACACACACACACACACACACACACACACACACACACACACACACAAGGTTTAATACTTAGTCATGCCAGTATACACACATACACACAAACATACACACATACTGCAATATATATGGTGTGATACCATTATTAAAGTAAAAATGTATATATACACACAAATATATGACTCTCAAAGAGTTTTATTTTTTACTTCAGAATGTTAATTTTATATGGCTTAACATACATATTACAGAATATATCTGGAAAGATGAGGAAGAAGCTAGTAATGGTGTTTGTCCCCAGCAAAGGGACTAGATGGGCTGGGTCAGTAATGGTAACTACTTTTATATCCCTTACACATTTTAAATTTACACTCTAAGCATGTATTACCTCCTCCAAAATTTATTTTAACATGTTGAAGAAGAAAATATGGAAATTATTTTAACCCCTTGAATTCATTTTCCACCAACTAATAAGTATGTGTGTGTCCATAAATGCTTAGAGAAAAATCATAAAGTGATGCATTATTAGTGCCGGACGTGCTAACCTTAAATGGTGTAATTAAACAGGGAACTGAAGCCTTTTTAATATCCATTTTGTGTGTTTCTGCACACTTTGAGTGTTTATAATGAGAATGCTTTTGCCAACATGGAGCTAAACAGGGGAAAACAGGGCCTCTTTCCTGCCTCGCCCTTGGAATTGGAATAAGACTGGGAATTTCAGAATTTTTGCAGAATCTGCAAAAGGAAATAAACTCAAAATATTTTACAGTAGAGTGTAGAATTTCTAAACTCTAGATTGTCCTTTGGAAAAAGGGCTTGGCTGAAAATATATAGTGCATTCTCTAATTTCCAACATGCTGGGATTTGGAGTCACCTGGGAAGTACATCTCTGGATGTGTCTGTGAGGGTATTTCTAGGTCAGTTTAACAGAGGAGGGAGACCCACCCTGAATGTGGGCAGCCTTCCCATGGGCTGGGCTCCGAGGTTAAATGAAAAGTTAAAAGCAGGCTGAGCACCAACGTTTGTCTCTCTTTGCTTTCTGTGGATGCCATGTCTACACCCATGATGGGCTGTGTCCTCAAACTGTGATCCAAAATACTCTTTTCTTTTAGCTGCTTTTGTCAGAACATTTCCTCTCTTTTTGCCTAAAATTAAAAAAAGCTTATAACTAACACAAGAAAAATTATATCCAATAAGTATATACAATATACACAGTCAAGATTACATTAACGATGTCTAGTCTATTAACATTTGACAGATTCAGATTAGAAAACTCCATTATATATATTAACAATGTCCAGTCCAGTAACATTTGATAAACTCAGACAAAAAATTTTCATTACTTATCTTATTTAAAACAAGTAATTCCTTTTTAAAAGTATTTTTCTTTTCATAATAGATTCAGTAATCTACCTTTTGTCATTTTTATATCTTCCTCTTTTTCTTTTTAGTGTAGATTCAGTGATCTACCCATTTATCCTATTATTCTTTATATTTTTTCTCAGAATAAATTCAGTGATCCATCTCATATCTATATTCTTTTCTCTTTTTTCTTCCTTTTTTAAACAAAACCTCTGAATCTAATCTCCATGTTCAGCTTTTTTCCTGACCATTAACAATTAACAACTTGTAACCAACCATCATAAACAATGACAATATCCATAACTCATTAAACGACCAAAACCTCCCATCCCACCTCTTGGGAATGTGAGCGTCGTTTTCTTAAAATTACTTCCATCTTTAGGGGATCCTGAAAAGAAAATTTTTGGGTTAATTGTCAAATCCTATATCATTTGTCCAGCTGCTGCATAATGAGAAAGTGCAGGGCTTGTTTCAAGTCCTTGTTCAAGTAGTCTGTCAGGCTGGATCATCTCAGCTAGCCATCTCAAAATTGTCCTAAGCAGTTTGTAGTCCAAAGTCGATCTTTCCATGGTGTTAATAAACTTAATGGCTTTACCATAGTCCATGTGGAATCATCGTTGTGGAGTCCTGTCATCTTTTTGAAGATTTCAAAGTCACTGTTAGGCATGGTCATGGTTCACTGCAGACTTTTTGTGTGTGTGTGTGTCTCCTCTGTGGTTTGGAGTAATCACAGTCTGATAAATGTCTGTCTCTTGGAACCACGAATGTTCTTCCCTAGAAGAGAAAATCTTCACAGCAATTTCTCCCCACCATTTGTCTTGCCAAACTTTTCCAAACTGACCTTTGTCGATGTTTCCTTGTAACATGATGGTCCTGGCAATTCTTCTCTGAACAAGCAGTAGTAAACCATTTGTCCCAGGTAGCAGCATCACCGTACTCACCAACATGATGAGAAGTAGCCAGCAACTCGGAGCAGCTGCCAATGCCTCCATGGTCCCACCACCGTTTGTGGATAGGTCCCAGCCGAAGCTTCTCCTTAGCAAGCCTCCTAGGCCGGCCTCAAACTCAGGATCCTCCTGCCTCTGTCTCCTTCAGCAAATCCAACCAGTGTGCACCACCACAACCGGCAGAGTGTAGCTCGGGCCTGAGCTGGGGTCAACTAGACCACAGGCAAGCAGCTTTTTCATGAATTCGTACCACGAACGTTGGGCACCAGATGTAGTAGGAATCTTAAAAGTTCTCATTAATAAAATCAAACCCGGGCCAGGTATTGGGGTAAATGCTGGAAGGTCAGAGAAATAGAACAAGCCACAGCCACCTCACCTTGCCAGTTCCTCAGCTTGTCCTGTTTCCTCAGACTGGAAGCCTCTGAGTCCTCATCCAGAATGAATCTCAGCTTGAAAGCCTGAAAGCTTAACCAGGCCAAATGCTTAATCAGCCAAATGCTTCTAGTTCCTGGTCCTCACGCCTTATATATCTTTCTGCCTTCTACCATCACTCCCTGGGATTAAAGGCTCACTTTCTGGGATTAAAGGCTTGTGACACCACGCCTGGCTCTTTCTAATGTGGCCTTGAACTCACAGAGATCCAGAGGGATTTCTGTCTCTGGAATGCTAGGATTAAAGGCGTGAGTGTAGTTAGAGTTTTCCTGCTTGGCCCACGGTCAGGATAAATCTCTTTCACCTGCCAGTCCCACAGTCGCTCAGACCCAACCAAGTAAACACAGAGACTTATATTGCTTACAAACTGTATGGCCGTGGCAGGCTTCTTGCTAACTGTCCTTATAGCTTAAATTAATCCATTCCCATAAATCTATACCTTGCCACATGGCTCATGGCTTACCGGCATCTTTACAAGCTGCTTGTCCTGGAGGTGGCTGGCAGTGACTCCCTCCGCCTTCCTGTTCTTTTAATTCTCTCTGTTAGTCCCGCCTATACTTCCTGCCTAGCCACTGGCCAATCAGTGTTTTATTAGCAACACATTTGCCATACAGAACATCCCACAGCACGTGAGTGCCACCATTTTCTAGCCTCTGTATCTAGTGACTGTCTGTTCTCTGACCCCAGATAAATTTATTAGGGTATACAATATTTTGGGAAACACAATACCACTACACAGTGGAAATAGTTAATCAACACAGTACTTCACTCAATACTCTTATCAAAGATGTCTTTGTGGGGGGAATAGAATGGGCATTACCAGTGTGGGGTGGTGAAATAGGGGCATGGGAACAAAGGGATCAGATGGGGGAGGATGGAGGGAGAGAGTACTAGGAGAGACAACTGGAATCAGGGGCATCTCTAGGGTGAGCTAGAAACCTAGAGCAATGGAAATTCCCAGGAATCTATGAGGGTGACCCTAGCTAAGACTCTAAGCAATGGGAGATAGGGAACCTGAACGGGTCATCTCCCATAACCAGGCAAAACTTCCAGTGGAGGGTCTGGGACACCAATCCAGCCATAAACCCTTGACCTACAAGTTGTCCTACCAATAAGATGTGCTGGGGTAAAGATGGCACAGAAATGATTCCTAATGATGGTCTGCCGTACTCATAGATTGGTGCCTAGCCCAGCTGTTATCAGAGAGGCTTCCCGCAGCAACAGATGGAAACAGGTGCAGAGATCCACAGCCCAACATTAGGCGGAGCACGGGAAATCCTGCCAAACAAGGGAAGGAAGGATTATAGGAGTCAGTGGGGTCAAGGACACAAGAAAACTCACAGAACCAACTAACCTGGTCTCACAGCGGCTCACAGAGACTGAACTGACAACCGGGGAGTCTGCATGACACTGACCTAGGCCCTCTGCATATATGTTACAGTTGTTTACCTTGGTCTCCTTGTGGGACTCCCAACAGTGGGAGCAGGGGCTGTCTCTGTCTCTGTTACCTGCTTTTGGGACCCTTTCCTCCTACTGGGTTGCCTCATTCAGCCTTAATAGAAGAGGAGGTGCCTAGTCTCCCTGCAACTTGATATACCTTGGGAGGTTGATAGCCATGGGAGGCCTGCCCTTTTCTGAAGAGAAACAGAGGAGGAGGAGTGGATGGGGCTGGGGGTGGGAAGGTGGGAGGAGAGGAGGGAGGGGAAACTTTGGTTGGGATGTAAAAACAAACAAACAAACAAACAAACAAACAAACAAAAATGTCTTGGGGCTGGAGAGATGGCTCAGGGGTTAAGAACACTTGCTGCTGTTCTTGCAGAGGACCTGGGTTTGATTACCAGCACCCACATAGTGCCTCACAACTGGTTAAAAATTGCAGTTTCAGGGGCTCCATCACCCTCTTTGGGCCTCTGCAGGCACTGCAGTGCATATATACACATGCAGGCAAAATGCTTATACATATAAAAATAAATTAAAAAATTAAAAGTCTTTAAAAAAATACCCTTGTTACCCATGCAACCCCACCACACCCTCCGAGTTGCTATCTAATCCTCTCCGGGAAGGCTTCCCTTGTTCGCCTCAGCCTTCAGTCCCCAAACCAGACCCCTCCCCCACCTCTCAAGTCTCGTGTTCCCATATCTGTCACTCACTGTCCTTTCGTGCAGGAAAGGCAGCTGTTGCACTTGGCAAACAAAAGAACCTCTAAATTCTTTGCTTTTTTTTTTTTTTTTAAACCGTCTCTACTGAAAGAGTGACTTCTAAATTATTTTCAAAGGAGAAAAGGAAGACATGTTTTTTTGTCATAATTTTTAAAGGGCCACCCTTATAACCTAAGAACACTAAACAGAAAAAAAAAGACATCTAAACTGACATTTCTTCATCATAGGACAAAAATTCTTCAACACCTAAGGATCTTTATATTAAAGAGGGTTTTTAGGTACTACACTTTTATAAAAATAGAGGGGCTGGAGAGTTGGCTCAGTAATTAAAAGTACTGGCTGCTCTTCCAGAGGACCTGCATTTGGTCCCCAGCACCCACCCATGTGGTGGCTCATAACTGGCTATAACTTCAGTTTTAGGGGATCCGATACCTGTTCTGACCTCGGAAAGCACCAGGCACACATGTGGGTACACATACCTACTTGCAGGGACACACACACACACACACACACACACACACACACACACACAATTAAATAAGTAGTTTTTAAAGGGTGGAGAAAATCCAAGTCTAGGCAGCTTTAGTAAGAGTCAGGCCTGACGTGGACCCGAGGGAGATGGCGAGGCATCCAGGAAAGTCAGAGAAGGAGCATGTGTGCCCTCCTATCAGGATAACAGTTGCCCTTGGTGGTTCCCATGCAGCCAAGGGGGAGGTGGAGTGTAGGGTCACTCTGCTCACCTGTAAGGCAACTGGGGCCTATGTGTCTAAGGCAAAAGCTCCACCCTCCCCACACCTGTGATAAGCTGTCTTCAGCATTCCTTCCTCTAAACAGAGCTCTCAACTCTGGACCACTCCCCATGCACCAGTTTGTCAGCATCCTAAATGGGCACACCCAAAGACCTCAGTTCCACATTCAGCTTCCAGAGAGAGGAACAGGTCCCTGGATCTGTTCACAATGGCCATCGTGACTTCTTGATCGGCTGTCTCACATTTCTAAGAGTGAGTGAATTCTATTCTTCTTCTTTTGAAAGTCCATTATCTGGAGTGCCCTGACCTGCTCTGGGCTTGAACAGTCTTTGAGAGAAAAAGAGAGTCTCTCTTGTATCTTTTCCTATTATGTGTGAGATTTGTTGTCTTCCCAAGGGACCAGGAACAGCCCAGCACTGAGGGATGACTGTGAAAATGTTGGCCTTTAGCAACAGTTCCTAACCACCGCTGATTGTGACAACCCAGAGTGGTTATGGGTGCAGCCAAAGAAATTGTCCCCAGTCTGCTCCCAGATAAAGGTGTTTCTTGTATAGGACAACTCCTTTGATTCTGACATCCACCCCAGACAACTGGACAATAGCACTGACGGGCATCCAGTGAGTGTCACTTCTGGGCAGAGAGACCATCTCTCTCTGCCCCTCACCTTTGCTCTATTTGTAAGTTTCTTCATCCTGTGCCCTAGGGTAGAGGACATTATTGTGAAGGGAGAGTGCTGTCAGAATTATGTCTAGAAAAGTGCCCACAGACACTAACGTGCTGCCATTGCTCGCCATCTCCCTTTCCCTGAGGTGCCTGTTATTTGTCCAGCGGTCACCCTCTCTTTCCTCACCCCCTTCGCTAACATCTATGTGTGGCAGGCAGGATCGACCAGGACATTATGTCTGCACTAGGAAGAGTTCATTATCTACATGTTTGGAAAACCAAAAATCCAAACTGGGTGATGAGACAATCTAATCTTATAAGGATGTAACAAAGGACCCAATTGCTTTCTAGCGCATTTTTTAAAAATTATTTCTTTATTTTGTGTGGAGGAGGTGCACATATCTCACGTCACAGACCTTTGTGTGATGCTCAGAGATTCTTGCCTTCTGCCTATTTGAAGCAGGTCTCTTACCATTTCTGCTGCTACTCACCCCAGGCTGGCTGGCCTGCAAGCTTCTGGCAGATTCTCTCGTCTTCACCTGCCATTTCCTCTGGGGACTGCATGAGAAGAACATCCAGTTTTTCTCCTGGGCTCCAGGGATTTAGTTCAGGTAGGCAGGCCTGCGTGGGGAGCCCCTCTCCCTCCTGAGCCAGCTCTCGGGCCCTGCTGCCTTACTACCTAGATTGCCGCAGGTCATTGCTTTTGTTACTGCTGCCGTTTCTTCTCCAAATAGTACTGTGGATTGTAAGTCAAAGAGAAAACTACCACTAATACCCATGAAAGGGGCCTGGAGAGAGTTAAGAGTACTGGCTGTCTTCCAGAGGACCTGGGTTCAATTCCCAGCACCCACATGACAGCCCCTGACCATCTGTAACTCCAGCTCAGAGGATCTGTCTCCCTCTTCTGTCCTCCATAGCAACAGGCATACATGTGGTATATAGATATCCCTGCAGGCAAAATACCAACCCATGTAAAACAAAAACTGTAAAAAGGAAAACCTACATATAACAAAACAAACAAAAATAATGGGCAAAGGCCAGCAAAATGGATCAGTGGGTGAAGGTGCTTGCCACCAAGCCTGATGACCTGGACTTGATCCCCAGAACCCACATGGTGGAAGGAGAGAACCAACTCCCACAAGCTGCACTCTAACCTCCATCCATACAACATGGTACAGGCCCACACACATACAATAAACAAACATATTTTAAATGTTAAAAAGAGTGTGTGTGTGGGGGGGAGACATATCAAACTCAACAGATGCTCAAGTCACTACCTAGAGAAACAAAAAATAAGAAAACCCAAGTTAACATGACATGGATTGCTCACAATTCCTCAACACTCAAAACAAATATAACAAACTAATTGAAACAAAGGAAAAACAGTTCAAATCTATACTGTAAACTGTGAACCAGTTGCTGGCCATGGCAGCACAAACCTTTAATCCCAGCAGAGGCAGGTGGATCTCTGTGAGTTGGCGGCCAGCCTGGTCTACACAGTGAGTTCAAAGACAGCCAGGGCTACACAGAGAAACCCTGTCTCAAAAAACAAACAACAACAAAAAAGTGACCAGTTTTCAAAGATGGTTCAAACAAGTGAACTATGGATGCAGTAAGGAAATCACAGTACAAAGTAAGCAAAATGAATGATAAATAATAATGCAGAGGAAACAGCTAGGAACTAGAAAATAAAAACAGAAATTGGAAGTAAGTCAATCAACCAAAGAAAAGGCAAAGTTTGGAGTGTTGCTGACAGATTAGAGCAAGGAGAAGAAAGAATGTCAGGAGGGATGGGGAGATGGCTCAGCAGTTAAGAGCACTGGCTACTCTTCCAGAGGACCTAGGTTCAGTTCTCAGCATCCATATGTTGGCTCACAATTGCCTGTAACTTCAGTTCTAGGGGGAAATCTGACATCCTCTTCTGGCCTCTGTAGGTACTGCATGCAAATGGTGCACATACATGCAGGTAAAACACTTAATACACATCAAACAAAAATAAAAAAAATTTTTTTGAGTCAAGGTTTCTCTGTGCAGCCCTGGCTGTCTTGGAACTTGCTCTACAGACGAGGCTTGTCTCAAACTCGCAGAGATCCATCTGCCTCTGCCTCTTGAGTGCTGAGATTAAGGCATGGGCTACCACTGCCAGCTTAAAAATAAATCTTAAAAAAAATTAATAAAGAATGTTTGAAAGACAAGAATAACCAGGTAAGGTAACAGTAAAGAAAAAAATTAAGCATGAGCACAACTTTAAAGACTTCTAATACATATCAAGAGATCTAATCTAAGAATGAATGGGGTAGAAGGATAAAGGCTAGAGTCAGAAACTATTCAGTGAGTGAGATTACAACAGACATTTCCCAAAGCGAGAGAAAGACACAAATGTACAAGTAGAAGAAGCACTTGGAACTTCAGATAAACATAACCAGAAAAGGACTTTTCTTCAGCTATGTTGTAAACTGAGCCTGTTTGACTGGGCTGTGGTGGTGCACACCCTCAGTCCCAGCACTCAGGCAGGGGTGTGGTGGTGCACACTCTCAGTCCCAGCACTCAGGCAGGGTTGTGGTGGTGCACACTCTCAGTCCCAGCACTCAGACAGGGGTGTGGTGGTGCACACCTTCAGTCCTAGCACTCAGGCAGGGGCAGCAGATCTCTATGATTTCCAGGCCAGGCTGGTTGAGTTAGTTAGGGTTTCTATTGCTGTGAAGACACACCATGACCATGGCAACCCTTATAAAGGAAAACATTTAATTAGTGCTGCTTTACAATTTCATAGGTTTAGTCCATTACCATCATGGTGGGAAGCATGGCAGCAAGCAGAAGACATGGTACTAAAGAAGTAGCCGAGAGTCCTACATCTGGATGGGCAGGCAGCAGGAACAGAGACATTGAGCCTGGCTTGAGCATCTGAAACCTCAAAGTCCACCCCGAGACACACTTCCTCCAACAAGGCTACACCTACTCTAACAAGGCCACTCCTCCTAATATTGCCACTCCCTATGAGCCTATGAAGGCCATTTTCATTCAAACCACCACATTCCACTCCCTGGCCCTCATAGGTTTGCAGCCATATTATAGTCCCACTTTAAAAGTTCCCATAGTCTATGACAGTATAGCATTGTTTAAAAGTCCAAAGTCTAAAGCATCTTCTGAGATTCAAACAATCTCTTAACTGTAATCCCCTGTAAAAGCAAAATGAAAAAGCAGATCACATTCTTCCAACATATAATGGCACCGTATATACATTACCACTCCAAAAGGGAGGAAAGGGAACATAATGAGGAAATCCTGGACTAAAGCAAGTCTGAAAACCAGCTGGGCAAATTCCAAACTCTGCATCTCCATGTCTGATGTCAAAACACTCTTCAGATCTCCAACTCTGTTCAGCTTTGTTGACTGCAACACACTTCTCTCTCTTGGGCTGGTTCCACTCGCTGTTAGCAGCTCTCCTTGGCAGGTATCCCATGACTGTGGCATCTCCAATATCTTGGGGTCTCCAAGGTAATCCAGGCTTCACCTTCATAGCTTCAGGCAACAGCCTCTCTAGGCCTCCATGCAGGGACACCCATGACATACGCCTGGCCTTAGAGTTTTTCCTTACTTGCAGAGGGAGATTCCATAATCCCTTTCTTGTATCCTTGACTCTAAATGAAAAACCAAATGGCTGAAGCTGCCAAGTGCTGCTGCTTGCTGAGGCTGGAACATGGCCCCTTGTTCAAATCAATGTATATTTTGTATTTTTTCCTTGCTCAGCCTGCTCCTTTTCATTATAGATCTGCGTAAGTGTGGACACTTACAACCAAGCAACACAATCAATACTAGGCTGTCTAGAAATCTCTGCCAAAGCTGTTAATCTATAAATCTTCACTTTAGCCTCAGACAGATTTTTTTTTTTGTATAAGACCAGAAAGTAGCCACATTCCTCACCAAAATATCACAAGAATAATCTCTAGGCCACATACTAATATTCTTCTCCTCTGAAACCATTTGAGCCAGGCTCTCACAGTTCAATTCACCCTCAGCACCACTGTCTTCCACACTCCTACTATTATGACCCATCAAGCAGCACTTAAAGCATTCACCTGCTTTTCTAATCCAGAGTCCCAAAGTTCATATTACTCCAAACAAAAACACGGTCCAGCCTATCACAGCAATACTCCAGTCTCTGGTACCGTCTTCTATCTTAGTCGAGGTTTCTATTGCTGTGAAGAGACAGCATGACCACAGCAACTCTTATAAAGGAAAACATTTAATTGGGGCTGGCTTACAGTTTCAGAGGTTTAGTCCATTATCATCAGGGCAGGAAGCATGGCAGCATGCGGGCAGACATGGTGCTGTTGAGGTAGCTGAGAGTTCTTCATCTGGATCAGCAGACAGCAGGAAGAGAGACACTGGGCCTCCCTTGAGTATTTGAAACTCAAAGCCCACCCACAGTGACATACTTTCTTCAACAAGGCCACACATACTCTCACAAGGCCACACCTCCTAATAGTGCCACTCCCTGTGGGCCTATAAGGGCCATTTTCATTCAAACCACCACACTTGTCTACTTGGTGAGACCCCGTCTTTAAAAAAAGAAGAAGAGACGTGTATTGTAGTTAAAATGCCGGAACTACCAAGCAAAGAAACAGTACCAGAGCTGCAAGAGGATAAAGCCAGCATACCTAAAGCC
Source organism: Peromyscus aztecus (assembly GCA_902168405.1). Taxonomy (NCBI): domain Eukaryota; kingdom Metazoa; phylum Chordata; class Mammalia; order Rodentia; family Cricetidae; genus Peromyscus; species Peromyscus aztecus. Next base: position 4,485 of record CABHPQ010141800.1, on the reverse strand, counting down.
AAGCCTGTCGGAAGAACGACAGCCTTCTCAGCGTAAGTCATGAAAGGTAGCAAGATAGAATACTAGACTTTATACCCTGGAAGTAAATAGCTGTAAACTAAGAACCCAGACTGCCAGGCTTGCATGGCAGGGGCCTTTATCCGGTGGACCATCTGATCAGACCTTGAGTTCACCTCTCTCTCTCCCCTTCCCACCTCACTCTGAGACAGGGTCTATTAGCTAGCCTGGAACTGATATACAGACAGGGCTGGCCTCCAACTCACAGAGAGCCACCTGCTCTGTCTCCCGTGTGCTGGGATTAAAGGTGCATCCTACCACTCCTGACTTAAGTTGACTTTTTGTTTTTCCATGTGCTTTGCCTGCATATAACATGTGCTTGCTTAGTGCCTTGGGAGGACAAAAGAGGGTGTCAGATGCCCTGGTACTGGAGTTACAGATTGTAGATGAATTTCTAAACAGTCTTATTAAATAAGAAACACAGAGCCAAATACAGAGTTAAAAGTCCAAGAGATCAGAGCACTAGCGAAGAGCCAAGACTACCTTTAGCTTACCACTCACTGCCATTGCTTCCCCTGAGAGAGCATTTTTTCCTGTCTGAATTGCCTTTTTATTGCCTTTCTGTTCTGCCTTCTCATTGGCTCTAAACCCAACCACGTGACTTCCTTGTCACTGCCTGTCTATACAGACCTCCAGGTCTCTATGGTTGGTACTGGGATTAAAGGTTTGTGTCACCACTCTTGGCTGTGTGTAGTTGGAGAGCTTCTCTCCAGGTCCCACCAAATCCTGGCAGTCCAACAGCTCACTTATAAAATAAACACACAGATGCTTATATTATTTAAACTGTTTGGCCTAATGGCTCAGGCTTCTTGCTAACTGTTCTTATATCTTAAACTAACCCATTTCTACTAATCTATAAGTTGCCACATGGCTTGTGGCTTACCGGTATCTTTACATGTTGCTTGTCATGGCGGTGGCTGGCAGCTGGCAGCGTCTCTCTGACTCAGCCTTCTACTTCCTAGAATTCTCTTTTCTGCTTGACCCGCCTGGCTACTGGCCAATCAGCATTTTATTTATACAAAGCAATATCCACAGCAGCTGTGTCCTTGACCACACAGAGAATCTGCCTGCCATGTGACCAGATTAAGGGCGTGGGCTACCACCCCCTGACTTCTGTTCCTGGCTCACTAATGACCTCTTATCTCCAGGCAAACTTTATTTATTAATTGGTCCAATGTTTTATATTAATTGGTCCAATTATTTATAATTGGTCCAATGTTTTCCCTTACCACACCTTCTGCATACTCCAGAAGGAATGGACATTCTATTGCCATTGTTCCTTGAAGAAACATTGTTTCTAGGAATGCCCTGTTTATAGTCCCTTTTCAAATGTCCTTGCTTTCCACATCCAAAACATCTGACATTCCTCAAACTTCTTGAAATTGCTTCTCCTATCCACATATCATCATGGCCATGAGATTCAACATTAAACGTGTCTCTAATCCAATTTTTCAAGGGTGCAAATCTTGCCTTTAATGGCCTGATTATTCTCTTGCATGCTGTATTTGTGTTCTCAAAAGCCAAAGATTTGATTATTATCTGGCTAGCTTTTCAATTCGGGACCATTCTCTTTATTGCTGAAGTCAGTCTTTGTAAGAAATCTGTGAAGGATTCTTTTGGGCCCTGTATAACTTTTGTAAACAACTCAGTTTTCTTTCCTGTTTCCTCAATTCTGTCCCATGCATTCAAAGCTGCCATTAGACAAAGAATTAGGGTTTGGTTATCATATAAACATTGTTTTTGTGTTTCAGCATATTGGCCTTCTCCAAAAGCTGATCCTGGGAGATTTGTACAACTCTAACCCTCCATTGATTTTCTGTGTTTTTAGCTTCATCTTTGAACCACATACGCCACTGCACCTGTACCCCGGGTTCCAGGACAGCGTTTACCAGCTCTCACCAGTCCTGTGGTATAATCCTATTATAAGTTGACCAGGAGTTCAACATTTGCTTTACATATGAAAAATGCATGCCATAAGATACTATTGCCTCCTTAAGCCTTCTTAAATCTCACATTTCGATTGAAGTCCAAATATTTTGTGCATTCACTTGACCAGGTAGCTGCTGTATGGTTACCAAATAAATTAAGGGTGATTGTGTGAAAATAGGCTTTCTTTCTGTAACCTTATAATCCAATCCTGAAATAATTTCACTGTTAATTTCTTCTGTATGAATCTGAATTTCTCTATAATTCATTTTAGCAGGTTTTTCTAAAGGTTTTATCCTGGCACTTAAATTGACTATCTTTTTAAATGGTAAAATAAGGATAAGGAAAGTAATAATGTGCATAATTAATGTAATATACATCCTATCAACATTAATCTTCTCATATAGTTGTTCCATTTTCAGACTGCCTAAAATTTTATCAAACAAAGTCCAGTTCTCTGCTATTGTACACATAATACCCATTTTTTTTAATGTGGAAAAAATTTTTCTCTTTTAATTAGTTTTTTCCTTTAAAATATCTGATATCTTAATTGACTTACCAAGTCTGTGTAGAGCAGTAGCTATCTGAGGGAATTTCAAAACAGCTACCTAGCGTCCGAGATGGGAATCCAAAGAGAAAGAGAGAGAGAAAGAAAAGAAAGAAAGAAAGGAAGGAAGGAAGGAAGGAGGGAAGGAAGGAAGGAAGGAAGGAAGGAAGGAAGGAAGGAAGGGTAGTCACATTTTCTGGCTAAAAGCTGAAATCTAGCCATGAGTTCTGAGTCTAGCCTGGGCTCCAGCTTCCTGAAGGTCCAACCACATGAGTTGGCATTTCAGCTGAAAGCAGCTCTATCTGCAGTTGCAAGTAGCAATTACGGTCGAGTGCAGCCAGACCGGTAGCTCTAGCAGGGCCTGAGGTGTTCATAGCACCATTTTTTTTTTTAAGAGTTAAAAGCCCCAGAGGTCAGAGAGCAGTAGCTAAGAGCTGAGACCCAGACTGCCTTCTTACCACCAGCTGCTGCTGCCATCCTTCTCCTGAGAAAGACACCTAATATCTGTTTCTGTCTTTTTATTGACTTTCTGTTCTGCCTTCTCATTGGTTGTAAACCAAACCACATGACCTCCTCATCACTGCCTGTGTATAAAGGCCTCCAGGTCTCTATGGTTTGTATTGAGATTAAATACAAGCTGGCTGTATCCTTGAACACACACAGATTCTGACTGCCATGTGATTGGATTAACGGCATGTGCTACCACTGCCGGATTTCTGTTATGGCTTGCTATTAGCTCTGACCCCCAGGCAACTTTATTAACATACAAATAAAATCACATTTCACCACAAATAAAATATCACCAAAGGACTATTTTACACATGTATGACAATGTCCTAAGGAAACCCAGTATTTTGAATAATTATTAGGAGGAGGAGAGAAACAGATGGAGGGAAGACTTTTGGGAGAACTTTTCCAAGAAGATCTCTCAGCAGGGCAGACAGAATTATCACATGACTGTCTTCCTCTCATTTAACAGAGTTTTCCAATGGATATCCATAGTACCATGTAGTAGATTCGTTGACATACTATTTAAAAGGTAAAAAACATTCAATGGCCAGGCTGTGGTGGTGCATGCCATTAATCTCAGCACTTGGGAGACTGAGTCATAGGGATCTCTGTAGGTTCTAGGCCAGCCTGGTCACAGAGCAAGATCCAGGACAGGCACTAAGATACAGAAGAGAAACCCTGTCTTGAAAACCCCTGTCCGGGCTGGAAAGATGGCTCAGGGGTTAAGAGCACTGACTGCTCTTCCAGAGGTCCTGAGTTCAATTCCCAGCAACCACATGGTGGCTCACAACCATCTGTAATGCGATCTGGTGCCCTCTTCTGGCCTGCATGGGATATAGGCAGGCAGAATACTGTATACATAATAAATAAATAAACAAACCTTAAAAAAAAAAAAAAAAGAAAAGAAAACCCCTGTCCAAAAAAAATGAAAAATAAAAAATGAAAAAAAAAGGAAAGAAGGAAAAGAAAAGACAAGAAAAAAGAAAAAAAGAAGAAAAAGAAACATTCAGTGGATATGCAAATGAAAAAGCATGGTAACCTCCCCCATCAGGATCTTAGGCCTACATCTTAAGTAGGACAGATGGATTACCTGAAAACTGATACATATAAAGAAACAAACAAATAAACAAACAAACACATAGGCCCAATAAGGGGCTGGGCTTGGCCCTTAGCTCTAGTGTTTGTCTGGCATGTGTGAGGATGACCTCCATTCAGAACCACAAAACCTGCTTGCCAATTCAAGGCTTCATCTCAAAACCTTCCACATCCACCTCAGTTGCATCACTGGCTCCCTGGACAGACACTCTCAGTGTCCCCTATTTCAACGGAACCAAGAGTACTGGGTTTGCTACACTGCCACTGTCTTTTCTGTGTTCCCCTGAATGGATGGAGACTTGGCCTTGCCTTGGGCCTCTTGGACAGTTCAAGCTGCTGCTCCTCCAGGA
>CABHPQ010141799.1:0-15617 GCA_902168405.1 Peromyscus aztecus | reverse complement strand
AACCCCTTTAACTGAATAATCAGAACTTGTGTAGTTTCAGTTTCCAGTTTCAGTTTGGAGAGCCCTGTTAGCTTTTCCTATGCTTGCATTTCATAAGCAAGTTCCCCGCCACAGAGCTGAGAGGAGAAAGGAGTTTCCCAGAGCTGGTCAATATTTATCAGGAACAATCACAGCTCCATGAGGGGACAACAGGTTTGCACTCCTGCGAAGTTCTCTTTGAAGCAGCTTTCTTACCAGCTTTTGCTCCGGCTTAGCTCCTCAATTTTTGTTAAGGTAGGACCCGGGCATGGGTAGAAGAGACTGTTGTGGTTTAGTTTTGAAAATATTCTATCCAGGATGGGATGCCCCTTAGCCTGGGATGCTGGATCAGCCCCTACTAAACACTGAATCGCAGTGCTATCAGACAGACAGAATTGCTCATCTGGCCAGCAGAGGGTTTGTTCAGGGTCACTTTCGCTCCCTGACAATGAGAGGGCATCATGAGTAGGGACTAAACTGAAAGCTAGAAATGCCTTCCAGCTCTTTTTCTTCTGTTATAACTTCTAGGCGTCCCTTGTTGTTGCTTAACTCTCCTGTGTCTCTGTTAAAACCTGATGCAGCCCTTTCAGTCTGCAGCCTGGGGGTTTCTTGCCATGTTACATGCCTCATGCATGTCATATCTAAACATTTCCATTAGCTGCCAATTGAGTCCTTTCCCCTTCTTTCTTCAAACTCAGAGCAGAAGCAATACAAAATAAGAAAAAAACAAATAAAAATAAAAATTTGAAACCTGAGCAAAAACCAGAGCTACAAAGATCTGTTTTCTCCCAGATGTTTGTCCCCAGCACTCCTCAGCATTTTCTCTCAGAGTTCTTGGCACTTTTCTTCTCTGTAGTCCCCCCCCCCCCACACACACATCCTGCTGTGAAGTTTTCTGTCTTCCTTTTTTTTTTTAAATTACTTTATTTATGTGTCTCTGCCTGAGTGTATTTATCTACAGCAAATGGTTTCAGTTGTCCACAGAGGTAAGGAGGGCATAAGGTGACTGAGGTTACAGGTAGTTGTGAGTCATCTGATGTGGGTTCAATCAAACCGGGGTCTTCTACAAGAGCCTCAAGTGCTCTTAACCTGAGCTATCTCTCCAACCTAACCCTCTACTGATATAAATCATATTGATTTATTTACTTCTGGCTTGTAGGAAGCAGGCTGAATGAGTTGAGTGACATCATAATGCTAAGCAGTGGCAAGGCTGAGACCTGAAATCAAGTCTAAGTTACAACAAAGCCAAATTGTGATTTAAAAAATATTTTAAAAAATGTTATTATTTTATGTGTATGAATGTTTTGCCTACATGTATGTCTGTGGAACATATGTGTGCCTGATGCTCATGGAAGCCAGAAGAAGGCATCAGATCCCTTGGAACTGGAGTTACAGACAGCTGTGAGCCAGTATGTAGGTTCTCGGAATCAAACCTGGGTCCTCTGGAAGAGCAGTCAGTGCTCTTAACCACTGTACCATCTCTCCAGTCCCCTAAATATTGTGGGACTCTAACAGTTACAGAGAATGTATTCCTGAGTCATAGGCTGAGCTATGCAAGGCAGAGTAATAAATTTAGGAATGTTGCTAGAGAACATTAAAAATGCAATAACATCAGAGATTTGGCTCCAGTAAAAGCGTTAAGGATTCTATCCAGATACCATTTGGTGCTAACATGTAAAATATTATGATTATTAGAGATACACAGTACTAATGTTCTTCATAAAGGCTGAAAATTCACTTAAATTAGTTTCTTCCTTTATTACTGACATCATTCAAGAACACAAGTGCCTCTAAGCCTCCATATTACTTGTAGATGTGACCTTTCTTATCCTAGTTATTGTAGATCATCACTGAAAGCTTCCTACATTGATATCATCTGAAAAAAATCATTTTAATCTCTGCTGTGTATAAATAAGGCAACCAGAATTCTAGTGATACAGGGTAGCCATATCACACCAGAAATGGGTGAGAACTGACAAGCACTTGGCATCATATTCCTCAGTTCACTGAGATACGGCTGCTTTCTGGCATGGGCTTGCACTAGTCACTTCCTAATGTATGTGCTTTGATGTGGTGCCATCTATGATGACTCTTCCACTGCCTGCTCCCATAAAAACAGTTTCTGTTTCAATTTCTTGGTCACAGGCATGATTTTCCCTGTCCTGCCTCTGAGCATGAGGAGGAAATGTGTCTTTATGATCATTAAATACAACATCAAAGAACCCATATTTTTCATTGTCTGCTGGTGCAATTAATTCAGCTCTTTTCTTGTTAATATTTTGTAATGAAAAATAAATAAACTCAGTGACAATCATGCCTTTTTAGCTTCTCCATTAGATAGTCAGTACTAAAATGGAAGATAGCTGTCCCCCTGATAAGTGAAGCCAAAAAGCATGTGTTACTTTTATTAGTCGGCCTAAACTATTTTATTAGACAATTGTCAGGGTACCAGTAATGATGTCTTTTCAATCATTTTGCCAATTACAAAATGATCATGTCTGAAGTTTGGGACTAATAAAGTACATTCAAAACTATGTAAAGATATGATGTGCTTTTTTTTTTAAAGTACAGATTCAAGAAGTATACATGTGTAGTTTCTTTGAAAATGATATATGTTATAATTATGGTTTGGTGGCAATAAAGTAGTACAGTTTGGTCGTACAGTTGAATAAGAGAAAAACAATAAATATATTGACAAATAACAGTCAATCCGGTGATACCAGCAGGTATAAACCAAGAAACATTAGCAAGCCAGAAGCCAATGGAATGAGCTAGACCCAAACTGTCAGTAGGTAGGCTAAAGACATGGGTTTCCTGTATCTATCAAGTACTTAAAAGGCTGTACAGTATGCTATTACAGGTCTGTGAAGAGGCAGGAACTACTGTACTTTGCTATTCAGTTTTAGTCTCTAGTTTTCAATTTCTCAGAAACTCAGGCCATGCTAACAGGTCATTTGTTCCAGGACTCAGTGGGTAAAATGTCTTTCTTTAAATACTACAAATTTCAGGTCATCCCATTCTTCCTCTGCAGACAAAATACCATTTTAAACATGGCTGTAGAGATCCACATGCCAGAACCCATGTGCCTCATTGGGAATAATGAGGAACAGCTAGTGACCAACCAGGAAGCCCTGAAGATTCTGTCAGCCATCACACAGCCAGTGGTGGTGGTGGCCATTGTGGGCCTCTACCGCACAGGCAAATCCTACCTGATGAACAAGCTGGCTGGGAAGGAGAAAGGTGAGAAACACCAAAAATGCTTGCTGAGTCCCCTCTATCTACCTACATTGTGAGCATCCAGCTCAAAGTGTGAGGAGAGAAAGTTGAGGACCTGTTTGGATACTGAAAGGTAATGTTTAGGCCACAGCCGCTGTTTGCATCCTCTGGGAGACAAAGGGAAACTCTCGATCTGTGATTTAGCATGTGTTTATTCCTCAACACTGTCCCAGAAAAAGCAAAATGTATTTCCTTTATAAGAAGTAAAATATTAATGAAATAAATTCAACAAAATAAATTCAAACTATTAAGTTTTTAGAAGCATGAAATCATGTTTTTTAAAAAGAGCATCAGATCCCAACTGTAAGTCACTAGTACTAGTTGCCCATTTCTCTGCTGCCGTGTTTACTGTCTCTTTTTCTGTTTCCCTTACATCCTAGCTTAAACTCTCAAGGGAATTCCTGAATCTTGATCCCCTCTTCCATCAATACCACTCACTTTGCTTTTCAGGATTTTCTGTTGGATCCACTGTGCAGTCTCACACCAAGGGCATCTGGATGTGGTGTGTCCCTCATCCCCAGAAGTCAGACCACACCCTAGTTCTGCTTGACACAGAGGGCCTGGGAGATGTGGAGAAGGTAAGGAGAGGGGATTCTGTTTAGATTGGATTTATCAGATTTATCTCCCCATCTCTTTAAATACTTAGTACGGGAAGTTCCCATCTCACCACCCATAAAATTGGTATGTCCATTTGATCTAAGTGGACTTTTCTCCTCTTCATTTTTAATAGTCAGAATGTGGATGCATGGAGTGAGAAAATATCTTTATAAGGCAGAATGAGCACTGAGTACTGCAGTGAAAATAAACTAAGTACTTCCTAAGTACTGAAACATAGTGGAATTAAAATCACTGTTAGAAGCCCAGTCCTGCAGAGAATATGGGCTAATAGTTGGTTACTGGTTAGATCAAGTTGCCTAAGTCATGCCGGTAGTACCTATAGCTCCATGGTTTTGACCCAAAAAAGGAAGTCTCTCCAAATGTTTTTCTTTTCCAACTAACTCATTATGTGGACAGTGGGCAACTGCATTCTCTAGTTGCACACTGGTAAGTATTTAACACACCACTCACCACAAATAAAGCACTTCAGTCTGCAGCACTTCACATTTTCCTAAATGTTTCCATCATCATTGACTCCAAGCTTCCAATGCAGAGTCCAGTTTGGGAGATGTGCCTTTTATGAATCAGCATAAGCTGGTTCTCAGACATGGCTAGACCTTTCTCTTGACTGTCCATTGTGAAAAAGCCTTTGTTTGCGTTATCATTGTTTAAAAAATTTTGATTTGTCAAGATTCACAGATAACAAGCCATAATTTGAACTTGATTTACTCAGTTTGCAGCATGGAAAACAGTTATGAACTCTTTCTTTTGCAGCATGGGAAATGTAGTTATAAACTCCTTCTTCAGCAATGTCTTGAAGTGAGAAAAGATTGTTAATGAGACCAGCTTATAGATAGTAGTAATAAGTAATACAGATATATGTACCATGCATATAAGGCAGTTTTGTTTTGTCCCTGTAAAACTTTAATTTTAGGTATTCTGGTTGCCTTACTAACTTTATTCATTTAGCAACTATCTAAGAGTCATTAGAAGAAAGACTAGAGAGTTAGCAATGGATGAATCAGCATAAAATTACCAATGAGAAAAGCATACAAAATGCATGCCTACAAATTATTTTTGTTTATTTTGTTTAATATCTGTATATCAACATTTTATTTTTGGTGATACTCACCCAAGCATGCTCTGAGACATGACTCAAATTTGTTCTGATTTCTAGATTGATGAAAAGAGTGATACTCAGATTTTTGCACTGGCAATCCTTCTCAGTAGCACCTTTGTATACAACACCATGAACAAAATTGACCAGGGGGCTATCGACCTACTGCAGTATCCTTTTGTGGTCTAGGACAGCACCACACTGGAGAAAACACACTACCTGTGCACCTATGAGACCTTCTGGACTCTTAACAATTAAAACATAGAGGCTAAGGAGACTGCTCAGTCAGTGAAATGTTTGTCACACAAGAATGAAGACATGAGTTTGGATCCATAGCATCCACCTAAAAAGCCAGGCATGGCAGTGTGTACCTCTAACCCCAAGGCTGGGTGTGTGTGTGGGAAGTCCAAGGTAGGAAGATTCCTGGGGCCTGCAAGCCAGCTAATATAGCCAATCAGGTAGCTCCATATTCAGTAAGAGACTCTTTCTCAAAACACAAGGTGGAGAGAACTAGAGGATGATACCCAATACCAACATCTGATTTCAACACATATGTACATCTGCACACACAGAAGTGCGCGCGCGCGCACACACACACACACACACCAACCTTTTTCTTTTAGGCCACCAACCAGCTCCTGAATCATGACACAAAGACTTCTTATTAGTTTTGAATGCTTGGCATAGCTGAGGCTCATTTCTGGCTAGCTCTTTTAACTTACATTAACCTGTTTCTCTTTATCTACCATTTGCCTCAGGGCTTTTTACCTTTCTTACTTCTGTATACCTTACTTTCACTGCTTCTCATGTCTGCTGGCAGGCATCTGCTTGGCTTCTTGTCCTGGGCATGTCCCTCATTCTCTCTTCCGTCTTCTCTTTCATTCTTCCTTTCTTCTTTCTAAATTTCTCCTCCCACTTATTCTCTCTGCCTGGCAGCCCCACCTATCCCTCTCCTGCCTAGCTATTGGTCATTTAGCTTTTTATTGGACCAATCAGGAGCCTTAGACAGGCAAGGTGAAACAGATGCAACACATCTTTACATAATTAAACAAATGCAGCATAAACAAAAGTAACACACCTTTACAAGTTAAAGTAATATTCCACAGCATAAACAAATGTAACATATCTTTACATAGTTAAAGTAATATTCTACAGCACACACACACACACACACACACACACACACACACACACACACACTCAGAGTAAAACATGACACAGAGTAAAACATGACACAGAGAACACAAGGAAACGAGCCCTCATGGATGTCACCAGTGCAGTGTTCACTCAGTTCAGTGTAGAAGGAACAGAAGAGGTTTAAGGAGCATTAGGTACAGCCATACTTCTGCCAATTTTCTCAACTGTGTCTCAGCAATGTGACAGAACTGACAGATCTGCTCCGGACAAGAAACTCCTCTGACCTTAGTGAAACTGAAGGACCTGCTGACAAGAGCTTCTTTCCAGACTTGGTGTGGACACTGAGAGATTTCTACCTGGGCCTGGAAACAAACGGGCATGCCATCACATCAGATGAATATCTGGAGAATTCACTGAAGCTGAAACAAGGTAACAAAGCTTCAGTTTGGGAAAAAGAAAAAAAATACCCAGAAACTTATTTTTTATAAGTAGCTAAGTATATAATTTTCCATATTTACCCACCCATCATTTCTACAAAATAACAATGAGTATTTAATTTAGAATGAACTAATAGATTCAATATTAAATTCTATTTGTCTTCAGTTACTAAACAAAGTTCTCTCTTTTTTATGGTTTCCTTCCTAGTTAGTTTTTAATCTTTATGCTTAATGCAACATCAGGGAAAAGGTCATTTATTTAAATTAAATAGGTTAAAGTGGATATAAATTATATTCTAGATAAATCCTGTATTTCCTTCTCCAGGTAGTGATGAAAGAACCCAAACATTCAATCTGCCCAGACAGTGCATCCAGAAGTTCTTTCCAGTGAAGAAATGCTTTGTTTTTGACTCCCCCACTCACAGAAATAAGCTTTCCCAGCTTCAAACACTCAGTAGTGAGGAGCTGAGTCCTGACTTTGTGCAGGAGCTGTCAGAGTTCTGTTCTTATATCTTCAGCCATTCGAAGACCAAGACTCTTCCAGGTGGCATCCAGGTCAATGGACCTCGTGAGTACTTTTTAAAAGATTTTATTCCAACTCATCATAAAGAATACAGGACGCATAGAAATTCTTTGTTGGTGAATTGACAGCTGGGTCAGTCATTGCCGGGATGGAAATCCAATGTACCACGGTGAAAATATTAGAGCAGATACCAAGCACACCTCTAGTGTTGTTTTAGTAAAACCTCAAAGTTATATCAAATAAAATCCTAAGAATGAAGACATCAAGTTAGAGAAGTTTTACCCATTTACTCTTGAAACAGATTAAGTCATGTGTTGACGATATTTCCATAACATATATTAATTAGATTTTTATTATGTCACAAAGTATTTGATATGTATAAGATAAGATAAGATAAAATAAAGTAAGATAAATACATACATGTTCCCTGTAGTAACAGAATTTTTCTGGTGAAAAAAAATCTACAGATGTTGAATATAATTCTATATTGTTTAAGATCCTGAAAGATGTCTATACAAGCTCCTTAGTGCAGTTTATCTTGAGAACCCCATGTTTTAGAACTTGGCAAATACTTCATATATTGTGAAAGGAATTTGTATTACCTCCATACAGAAGCTGGAAAGGAAGAAAAAGACAGGGTTTTTGATGAAGAATAAGGTCTAGATTGCTGAATACTGTTTATAGAGGAAAGTAACTCATACCACCTTAACCATGAAAAAAAAAAACCAAAAAGGAAAAAACTGAATGAAATAGAAAACTGAAAAAGAAAAGGTATAGGAAGCTTAAAGAAGCAAAGACCTAAAGCATTTTAATCAGATGAATATCCATAACTTTTATATGATCATCTTATTTCTTCATAAAGAATGATAAAATGCAGGTCATCACATGTATCTTGAGAACTCCTCTATTTTCTTCTTTCATCAAGGACTTTGGGTTTTTGTTGTTGTTTTTATAAGTTTTTCCTCAAAGAAGGAACTACTTGTCTTCTTAATCTCATAGTTCTTCAAAAGAACTTCTCCAGGCCACTGGAATACTATGTAGAATGCTGAAAAGCTGCAAGCAATACCTAGCATTCTCAGAATGATTCCAAGAGATCTTAGACTCCTTTTCTGCATATGATACAAACATCTCTTCCGTCTCTGAAGGTCTAGAAAGCCTGGTGGTGACCTACGTCGATGCCATTAATAGCGGGGCTCTGCCCTCCATAGAGAATACGGTGATAACCTTGGCTCGGAGAGAGAACTCTGCTGCAGTGCAAAAGGCCACTGCCCACTATGACCAGCAGATGAGCCAGAGGGTGCAGCTGCCCACAGAGACCCTCCAGGAGCTGCTGGACCTGCACAGGACCTGTGAAAGTGAAGCCATGGAAATCTTCCTGAAGCATTCTTTCAAGGATGATAACCAATGTTTCCAGAAGGAATTGGAGGTCATTATTTTCTATATTTGTTTGTAGACATTAGGTTCAACAGAAAGCAAGAATACTTTTACAACTGTTAAAATAGGGCTAATTTAAAAAAAAATCAGTTCCCACTAGACTGGAAGGTGAGACAGTTACTTAGATGGCCTTGATATGAGTTAATTTGGAAAAGAGGAAAACCTGAAAAGAATCTGGCCCCAAGGATCTTGACATCTTCACACACACACACACACACACACACACACACACACACACACACACGTAGCTAGAATTTTCCTGCCTGGCCCACGGTCAGGATAAATCTCTTTCACCTGCCAGTCCCACAGCCGCTCAGACCCAACCAAGTAAACACAGAGACTTATATTGCTTACAAACTGTATGGCCGTGGCAGGCTTCTTGCTAACTGTCCTTATAGCTTAAATTAATCCGTTTCTATAAATCTATACCTTGCCACATGGCTCGTGGCTTACCGGCATCTTTACATGCTACTTGTCCTGGCGGTGGCTGGCAGTGACTCCCTTTGCCTTCCTGTTCTTTTTATTCTCTCTGTTAGTCCCGCCTATACTTCCTGCCTAGCCACTGGCCAATCAGTGTTTTATTAGCAACACATTTGCCATACAGAACATCCCACAGCACACACATGCACGCACGTACACTTCACCTCATGTGTACTATGTCATACTCACGAAGAAACTTGAATATCTTTTACCTCATTCAAGATCATCATTAACAGAGCATTTACTTTTTATTGATCAAGTGGATAGAACTGCCTTCGCATCCATTAAGATATAATGAATGTTGGATTAATAGAATAAGCAGATAATGCACCCAGTGATTCAATTTCACACTTACCTAGAAGCAGAAAAACTCTGAAAAAAAATGTTGTTAAACAGTCGGATGCATTTAAAATTACGGTGCAAGAGAGAGCTGTGCAACCATAAAATCACATCTAAGGTGGAAATAGCATATTAAAAAAAGTTTCAAGTAATCTCAATTAAATTCAGTGGGACACACACACACACACACACACACAAGAGTGACTTCTTTGGAATAAGGAGGCTTTTGGTAGATGGAGGGGAAAAGATGAGAGAAAATGGGGGGTGGTAAACATGAGTAAACTTCACTGCATAGATGTAGGAAGATATCAAGATATGATGAGTAGATTAAAAATACAAACATGCTGGGTGGGCAGTGGTGCACGCCTTTAAACCCAGCACTCAGGAGGGAGAGGCAGACAGATTTCTGTTCAAGGCCAGCCTGCTTTATAGAACTAATTCCAGGACAGCCGGGGCTACACACAGAAGCCCTGTCTCAAAAAAACAAAACAAACAAACAAAAAATAACAAGAGAGGGTATTCTATTCACAGTTCTTTCTCACTGTTCCTTAATAAACACCTTAATAAATCTGCTGTTAAAAAGGAAGACATTTCTAACTGCCAAGTAAATGTAACTTTTCATAGAGTATTATTTTTGCAGCCTTTCCAGCTTTGATAAGGATATAATCTTACATATGTTTCTCTAAGTTTCTAAAAAAATAAAATGCAGATCCTTTTGAGAAACAATTCCCAGAAAATGAAGTAGACCTAACATCTCCATGTTTTTTTTTCCTTTAAAGACCCTACTAAGTGCAAAGCAGGATGAGATTTGTAAGAAGAATGTAGAAGCCTCTGCAGACCACTGCTCAACCCTACTTAAGAGTATTTTTAAGCCTCTGGAACAAGAAGTGGCAGGGGGCGTCTATGCTAAGCCAGGAGGCCACAATCTCTACCTTCAGAAGATGGAACAGCTGAAGGCACAGTATCGTCAGCAGCCAGGGAAGGGGATACAGGTATCCTTCATTCCCAGTACAAGTGCAGGGATGTGCATTATGTCTCTGTCTGTGAGTTACTTTTTTGTTGAGTGAAATGCGCTTGGCATTGATGTTATAGCAGAGAACTTCTACTTTAGCCACAGCTGTAGATGAAAACAAACCATCACTGTCATCACTAGACTTAAATTGTCACCATCCATGTTTATGAACAACAAAGGGGCTAATTAGGATCACACAAGACAGAAGCTCAATAAGTGAAGCCAATTTAAGAAAGCCAATAAATGACTGGCTTAAAGGGTTTTTATTTCAAGTATAGATAGATAAATGCAGAGTTCAAGTGATGTCATCCATTTTCCTTCTTTTTATTTCTTTCCAACCCCTACTTAATTTTTCTATTTTGTTTTCCTGACTGTTGGCTTCATTTACAAGCAGTGCCACCCTCCTCCCCCAAAATCCAGAAGCCTCTGACATGGCCCAAGTTTGCCTTTAGAGACTTACATCTCAGAGGAGGGCAAGCATGTCTGCTCCAGCACCCATAAATACCCAAGTTTCAGTATTTATCCACCTGTAAATTGGACTGTTGGGTATAGCATCCTTGGGTGCTCTGACTGGCCAGGCCAGCATCATTCCCATGGGTGTAGATTGATGGACAGACCCATCATGTATAGGCTGAGCATCCCTTAGGAGGGAAAGATAGTGGAAGAAGAAATAGAGACATTTTCCAGGTTATAAATTAGCATTTTCTAATTCTAATAGCGTGTTTTGGGGTTTCCAGGCTGAGGAAGTGCTGCAGAAATATTTGAAGGCCAAAGAACCACTGAGCCACACAATTCTACAAACAGACCAGGCTCTCACAGCCAAGGTGAATCAGAGGAAAGGTGAGCAGGAAAATGGAAGCAACACACGGTGTTCAAGAAGTTCAAAATTAACACGGCCTGAATTTGCAAGGAGGGCACTGTGCTCATTCCAGAGACTTGTGACTTTCCTTTCTCCTCAGAGGAACAAAAGAGAGCGGAGGCTGCAAGGGCTGAAGCGCGGAGGTTGGAGGTGATTCGAATCCAGGAGGAGCAAAAGAGGGCAGAGCAAGAGAGACTACATCAAGAGAAACTGAGGCAAATAGAGATTGACAGAGCAAACTTCCAGGCAGAGCGACGGAGGATCAGGGAACAGAGACTCCAGGTACTTGCAAACTGTTTGCTCTTGAATGTTTGTTACTCAGCTACTCCCATCTGTCAAGGTGACAGTATGATGGCCCATGGGGAAAGGCAGTCTCACGGGATAGCTCAGGGCAGAGACCCTGAAGCCAGACTGTTGGATGTCAACCCCAAGTACCACTTTTTACCAATGTATGTCTATGCAAGTTGTCTCTTCTCTCTGTACTTTAGTGCAGCATAGAGGCAGGAACAGCACACGTTTTTACAAGGTTATAATAAATGCTTTAACATTTACGTTTAGAATGATGCTTGGCACAGAGTATATATAATCAATTATTAAACAATGAAGGCATTTCTTGACCAACTACCTCTTCTGTTTGTTACTTGCTCTGGACAATCATGTGTCTTGATCATGGTTTCCTGTTTGTTTGTTTGTTTGTTTGTTTGTTTTATGTGGCTGTTCATGTTCTGTGTCTTCATTCCTGTCTTGCCTTGATCATTTCTGGTTCTGTTGTTCTTTAATTTGCAGTTTGTTTCCAATATGTTTCTTTAGTTTTATCAGCACTCAAGAAGCATCTTTGTATGCATTCTCTGATCTGATCACCATGAAGGAGGGCTATTGTGTCCCCAGTGAATTAAGTAAATTTCCGTAAAAATAACCTAAATACTGGCATCACACAGGCTTGCAAATGGGACCTCAAACATGGTTGCTTCTGCAGAGATGGTGTGACATTCCTAGCCACCACTCATAAACTTACCAGTATATCTACAGGTAGTAGCTTTAGCAGGAGCTACTCCAACATATTCTTGATATCCCCTTGCTTTCCTGAAAGGCAGAGTGGACAATCACTTCTGCCAGTCAAAGTGTGTCGCTCTGGCCCAGACTCTTTAGCTAGAACTCAGATGGCTGCATTTGACTCTCTGGACGGCACCTTGTCACTCTGTGTGCAGCCTCTTTTTGTAGAAAAATATTTGACAATATTCCATGTGTGAATGAGAATTGAAGTAAATATGTGACTGGGATTGCCAAGGAAAATTTTCGGCCTAAGGAAGAAGGGCATGTTGGGGTGAAATTCTAAATACACTAACATTTCAGAGATTGAAACACACTGTGTCTGAACGAGAGAAAAGGGTGAAAAGTGATAGAAGTGATATATGGATGAGGAGTTGTAGCATGAATCTTAAAAGTTCTTATTAATAAAACAAACCTGGAGCCAAGTGTTGGGGTGAACACTGGAAGATCAGAGAGACAGAACAAGCCACAGCTAACCTCACCTGGCCAACTTCTCAGCTGATCTTGTTTCCTCAGACTGGAAGCCTCTTTGTCCTCATATCTGAATGGCTCTCACCTGAACTGTGCTGCTCAAAACCTAAGAGCTTAACCAGTCAAATGCTTCTAGTTCCTAGTCCTCACGCCTTATATACCTTTCTGTTTTGCCATCACTCCCTAGGATTAAAGGCTCGCTTTCTTGGATTAAAGGTGTGAGTCACCATGCTTGGCTGTATCCTTGAACAGATGGATTTCTGCCTCTGGAATGCTAGGATTAAAGGCATGTGCTAACACTGCCTATCCTAAGTATCTAGTGGCTTTTGTTCTCTGACCCCAGATAAGTTTATTAGGGTACACAATATTTTGGGGAACACAATATCACCACAAGGAGTTGTTCAGGGATTGTCTATTGCTACCATTGAGTAACATGAGTATGGACAAGCCAATGGTTTTGGAATGAGAAAAGAGTTTGATATTATTATTATTATTATTATTATTATTATTATTATTTTGCTAAGCATTGTCATTTCTGTTCATTTTTCTTAGGAACAGGCTGCGAGGATCAAGGCAGAACAAGAAGCTCAACTCAGACAACTCAATGAACAGCTTCAAAATGCAAGAAAAACAAGCTATCACTCATCGAATGATGAGTGTATCTTAATATAAAACACCAAAAGCCAGGACTTCCCTTTCTTACTGCTTCTTATTGAAGGAGCAAGAGACCAAAGGACCTGAGACAACCCTAGTTATAAAATCCCAATGGCCCCTGTCTAACTGCCATAATTGTCTCAAGGTATTTTAAGTTACCTAGGGGGTGTTGACTTGACCAACTTCTTGGACTCACATGTGTATCCTTCCTTTTGGTAGACATAGATAGAAAATACCAATGAGAAATCAGAAACAAAGAATATTTCTCAACTGGATGGAAGCCCCTAGTCTGAGGGCAGTGTGGCTCCTCAGTACTGTTAGCTGGCCATTTGCATGTTCTCTTTCCTCTCTCTTTCTCCTTTAGGAGCCCAGTCACACCATAGTCAACCTTGTCACATGCCCGGATATCATGCCACTCACTTAGAGGGAGATTTGTTTCTACTGATTGTCTTCTCTGCCAGGTTCACATTCTATCTTTTGTTATGTTCATTAAAGAAATTCTTCTTTACTAATGCAGAGTTTTTGATATATAGATTTGCCTTTGGCTCTGTCTGTTTCTATTTTTCTTCCTTAAAGTCTACACCTGCCCATACATATTGCCCACTTTCTTTCCTTCTTTCCCCTTTCTTTCTTTCTTTCTTTCTTTCTTTCTTTCTTTCTTTCTTTCTTTCTTTCTTTCTTTCTTTCTTTCTTTCTTTCTTTCTTCCTTCCTTCCTTCCTTCCTTTCTCTCTCTCTCTCTCTCTCTCCTTCCTTCTTTCCTTCCTTCCTTCCTTCCTTTCTTTTTTTATTTTAGTTTTTCAAGACAGGGTTTCTCTGTGTAGCTTTGGATCCTGTCCTGGATTTTGCTTTGTAGACCAGGTAGGCCTCAAACTCACAGAGATCCAACTGGCTCTGCCTCCTGAGTGCTGGGATTAAAGGTGTGCACCACCATTGCCCAGCTTCTGCCAGATTCTTAAACAGTTTTTTAAATGGTTTCTAATCATTCTAAGTCTATCTCTATTCATGGATTTCTTTGCTTTATCTCTTTAAAAATAAATGACTGTATTTGGTTTTACTGCGTGTCTCAAAATTCTTTTAATTAAATGCTGTGCATTATTGGTAACATAGTTAAGACATAGATTTAGAGTGTGCATTCCCCTTTTGTATTAAGATGTTTCTGGCAAGCACTGGCTCAGTGTAATTGTTCAGATGGAAAGAGCCTTAGTTTGTTCTAGTGGAATAGCTCTTGCTTGTGTCCATCAAGAGGACAACAGAGAGAGAGAGAGAGAGAGAGAGAGAGAGAGAGAGAGAATTATTTGCTTATATATGTCTCATTCTATTGCTCAATAAAATGGAATGTAAATTGTAAAATGCACTAAATTGATTCTTCTGTATGCCTCAACTTTATATACTATAATTCTTGCTCATCCTGAAATTCACATGTAATAAATGTTTACCCTTGAGCTTGAATAGTTACTATTTCATTTAAAGTGGGAACTCAAATTAAATTAGCTCAATGACATCATAGTCCAGATAGACAGTTCAGAATAAGCAGAGAAAACAATCTGTAAGAACATTCAACAAAACAAGTTATTACTTCTGGATGATAGCATTAGGGATTTTAATATAAAAAAACCCACAAATTTTGTATGTATGTATGTATGTATGTATCTATCTATCTATCTATCTATCTGTCACCTATCTATCTTCTATCTATTATCTATCTGTCTACCTATCTTGTTTTGATGAAAGGACTAAGTTATGTTAATAATACCAGTACTTTTTAAGAAATGGTGAGAGGGAAAAGAGGAGAAATGAACATAAATTATGGAGTCCACACTGGCTGTTGGGAAAAAACATGAGGAACCAGCTTAGATGGCCAAATGATGGCATGTGGTCAGATGTTGCAGGTCATGCCCATGATTCAGCCTCTCCATTTGGTTCCTGCAGACCCCGAATCTTAGGACACATTGCTCCTCTTTGGGCATTCACCAGGGGCTGCAGCAAAGAGCAGAAGTGTGTAACCCATTATCATCTGCCTAAAGTGGGCTTACAGAATGAAAGACCAAGCCATAGGCTGCAGAGATATTGTTGTGCAGTGGTTTCTTCCTAGCTACTACCTTCAATCTCAGAGACTTCTTGACATTTTCTGTCAGGCTTTGCAAAAATAAAAAAGATGCTCATCTTACAGATGGCTTAGCTGCCAGAATTTGTACTTTGTATGTTTTTTTTT
>CABHPQ010141798.1:0-47430 GCA_902168405.1 Peromyscus aztecus | reverse complement strand
CCAAGATGAGGTTTACAATAGATAACCTGACCTGTTTTCAGAGATGTGAAAAACATAGATTAATGAGCTATACACATGGAAATCTATACTGATATACTCCATTTGCATTCAACACTAAGAAGAAATAGCAGTTATCATTCAATAAACCTCAGATGAACTGTTACGCAAAGAGTTTACTTGGTGTGATAGTATTGCAATTGAAGAGTACAGAATTAACAAGAAATCAGAATTTATTTCTTTAGAGATGTTCATAGAATTTGTTTTGAAGTGGGAAGGAGGGACATGCAATTCCTTACACTGGTTTCCACAAATTATTACTAGTGACAGCTCACAATTCGAGGACACTGTCTAACACCACTTTACCGTACTATGAAAGAGCTTAGTTTTTATGATATTCAAAATGCTTCTAGTCAATAACTTTCACAGTTCACACAATCATCCTAGCAACATACACAGTCTGGGTTACAAAGAATCATAGGTTCTATCAACTTTTTCCCACAACTTGAAATAGTGAAATTGTTATTTATTTTCTTCCTGTTTGCATTTACCAAAATGTAACTTATCACAGTGGTAGCATGTTTGGTAGAGAAAAAGTTAGACTGTTCTGGAAGACTCTGAATTACTAAGGAAATTCTTTTTCTGGAAGAATGCAATGCAAACTGGCCAAAGATATGTCTTCAAGAGCATTATATAGGTTGATATAACTTAGCATTGATGATTCCCTTAAAGAAAGCATAAATAAAATAATCTACATTTCAAAAACAACTTTAATTATGGTGTTTTACCTATCCTGTCTGTAGCTGTTTTAAATGAAGTTATATATTATTCTAAATGTATATAATCAGGGGAGTTCAGTGTCCAAGATTTTAAAAAGGATTAGGTTATCATTTCCTGGTTCATGGACATGAGTTTCATTTGTCTTCTTTGTCTCAATATTTAGTTTTAGAAAATTTGCTATGTTATGGTTCTGAAATAGTATTTGTGCATTGTGTTCTCAAAAATACAGACTTACTGAGGAAGAAGAAATGACTACCTTAAGTGGGAAGGGTGAAACGGTAGCTTGCTAATAACATTTTCTGTACTAATGCACTGACCTGAATTTGTATCTTTTATCTAGTGGATAAATTTGCTCTGCCTGTAGGAACAGCTATTTTGTGCCTTAGCAATGTCATTCACCCATGCAGAATTGCAGAGACCTTGAAGCCGACTGCTTTCTCCACAGCATCTATATTTAACCCACATCTCAGGAGCAAGCTGCACAGTTTCTTCCAAAAGCACCTGATTCTACCATTCTGGGTACCAGAAGCTCTGTAACTGCACACTGCCTCACACAAGAAAAATAAAGGAGAATTACAAAGCAAAAATAATAAAACCATACAATTGTAAACTTTTATTTATCTCAAATCAATAATAAACATTTATAAGTTGTTGACTTTTGTATTATGCAAAATTATAGTATATAATTAGTGATTTTTGGTTGCAAAAGTGTTCAGTTTTGTGTATATAGAATATAAACTTGTAAAATATATTAAAACCAAAGGTACAATCTCCTTCAATATTACAGAAGTGGTCATTAGTTCATAAATGCCAACATAAATGTATTGACTCCAATGCCTAAGTTCTGTCATTAATTTACATTGGGATTTTACATATTATATTCACTTTGTGAATCTTTATTGAAAAATATTTTATATACAGTAGTTCTCTTCATGAAAACAAACAAACAAACAATCTCCAAGGAGATTTCTCCTTATGATTTGGTCACTAAACCATGACAATCTTTCAGTATAAGCCCAGTTTCAATGGAAAACTGTAGTGTCTACAGTTTGAAAGGTAAGTCACCTGCTCAAGAGTCTCCCAAACCCCTTGTAAGAAGTGCCACTCCATGCATTATTTCCCAACAAGGAAATAATGAACCGTCTAGTCATACTCATTTTGAATCAGGTACTCTAGTAGATCTTTTCCCGTATGGCTGGTGAAAATTCACTCATATTTTACATTAATTCAATTAACTGATTAAATGGATTTATCAAAGTATTTATTTATTTGGTTCATTGTCGGGATGGTGTTAATGGTGGCAAAATACTGATATAAGAATGTCTTAGCTGTTATCATTATATGTTATTCATCCAATAAAATCAAAATCAAACTTAATGGCTTCATTTTTCTATGGACATTACTCCCAAGCATGTGACAATTTAATTTTCAAATATAAATAATGAGAGAAGATTCATTAACCACTCATAGGTATTTAACATCTTGTCTTCATTTGGCAAAGACTTTTTTTTTTCAAAATCATGACAAATAAAACATCTTCCACTAAATTATTAATTAGAACGAGGGGGGACCCCATTCTTTCCATCATCAACAAGAAAACCATTCCCTATACAATTTAATCTTTCTGTATTCAATCAAAATTACCAGATTCTAGTTACAAGAATTCCCAGATGTGAATGATTTAAAAACTAATGCATTCATATCAATGATTTTTTTCATTTGATTTCCCTTATAACCAGAGGAAGAAATTGAAGGAAAGAAGGGAAAACCAAAATAAAACCCATGTTACTTGAATTTCCAGTATGAAGATTTGTCACATGACAAGGATCGGGGGTGGGGGAGAGAGGGAGACAGAAAACAAAAGGAAAAGCTACTTCCTGAGTTTGAATCCAGGGAGCAGAGAAGACTAAATGAAGCTCATGGCAATTTCATGGTCACCCATAGGGGCTGTGTTAAGGGGCAAGAATTCTGGGAGTCAAAACTACAGTGCCTCACTGGAGGAGTAATTATTCTGTCTATCTCTTTAGCATGGCTTAAGGTGAACCTGACTTCCTGGTGGTGTTTCCACAGCTGGAATATTTACCAGACCAGAAGGATTGTTAAGTCTTTACTCAGTACAGAAGCTCTGTCCTCGTGACCAGAAGGAGATTAGCTAAATGACCCTTTATTGCTCTTCTGACAAGATATTGTATGCTCCTCTGCACTCACTTTTGGATAAATGCTAAGCACCATCATAATATTTATTCACTGATTTGTTGTTACTCTTCTTACTAAAATGAAACACGTATTCACGGATCTTCTTTTTCAAATTTACCAATAGTTTCAAAAATCAGCTAGAATTGTGCAGATGAAGATATTAATAACAATGAATGTTTTAGACATCTAATGATATGATAATCATTCTTAACATTATGAAACATAACTAACTTGTACTCAGTTTTCACCAGAACACATCAAGAAAAACAGTATTAATGTTTAGTTTTTATATATGTATAATTGAACTAAAAGTTTCATCACTTTGGAGGTTTGAATGAGTTCTGAAGGATAAAAAAACTGATGTTTATAATTGACATATCACGTTATCTTAAAATTTAGTTCTCATAATACTTTTCAAATCCTCAAAGCATTTGAATGAATGTATAGTGTAATTTATTCAAGAAATCAGATAATAAATCATAATTAAAAACATACACATTAATATTTTACATACTAGAGTGTGCACATTAAAACAGTTAATATAGTTATTGAGATTTTGGAAAGTATATTAAACTTCTTGGAAGAGAGGAAATTTATTAAGTTTCATAAATATCTTAAATATATTTCAGAACAGATTTAACTTTTACGTCTAAGAAATTCAGTGTGGATTGTAGCTAGAGTTTTCCTGCCTGACCCACAGTCAGGATAAATCTCTTTCACCTGCCAGTCCCACAGCCGCTCAGACCCAACCAAGTAAACACAGAGACTTATATTGCTTACAAACTGTATGGCCATGGCAGGCTTCTTACTAGCTGCTCTTATATCTTAAATTAATCCATTTTTATAAATCTATACCTTGCCAAGTGGCTCGTGGCTTACCGGTGTCTTCACATGCTGCTTGTCATGGCGGCGGCTAGCAGTGTCTCTCTCTCTCTCAGCCTTTCTGTTCCCAGAATTCTCTTCTCTGTTAGTCCCGCCTATACTTCTTGCCTGGCCAATGGCCAATCAGTGTTTTATTTGTTGACCAATCAGAGCAATTTGACATACAGACCATCCCATAGCAGTGGATATTAGATTTTTTGTGCTATTTCAAATAGTTTACCAATCTGAAATAATTCTCTTTATTTAAGAAGAATTGGCATCACAGTGAATCAGTATGTCCAATAACTCAGTAGTATATTAAAATAAATTATTAATTAAAATGTTTTCTTCACAGACTTTCTAAAATGTACATTTAAATTGCAATATACTAGATAAATTATATTTTAAATATAATTAATATGTTTATCTTTATTTCTCCATATACATATAATTGATTAAATGCCAAAAAATGTATATTTTTAGTTAAGGTTTCATCAAAATATTCAGAAGTTCTAAAAGACATTAATGCAAGTCTTGCTAATTTGTATACATTATAATCGGTGTTATTTTTGCATACACACACACAGCCCTACTTTCATGAAGTCACTTTCCTGCTTATCATATCTTTGAAAGATGATATTTTTCATATTGAATTATTCATAAAATCCTAAGGCTAATTTATACATGAAAGAAAAGAAAAAAGTCACTCTTGCTTATAAATCTTTATTTATGAACAGAAATCTAAAAGATTTATAATCACTCCATTATGGCAAGTTTCTATCCTATGATGTATTAACATGTGAACATATCCTTAAGTCAAGAAGCAGTGTGATCAGAGATGATTCTCAGGATATTCGGTTTAAAATAGTTCATAGAGTGATAGTATGAGCAACACTTTAGATGAAGTGTGGTATCTCATTGACAGGTTTCATAATAAACCTAATGAGTTTTTTGTTCTTGAGAGAGAATGGCATGCCTTTTTCCAATGAAAGAGACTATCTCCATAGACCTTGTGCAAACTTAGACAACTTGGACATGTGAAAGCCGAAATCTACTATTCAATGATAATATTCATAAATTAGAGAATTCTCCTTGATAACAATATCTGAGAATAACAGTCTTTTAACATTCTAATAAAATTAAATTTTATTACCCATTTATTCATGAATTCCTTTGCAAGCTGGCATGAATAGTGTGTTCACGCACTGTCAAGGTAAACCAGAAAAGACCATGTTACTCAGGGTTTACTGAATTATGTTAATGTACTTAATACATTCCTTTTGCATCACTCCATCAAATATGAAACCTCTCTGTTTCTCCTTCCATAACTCTATAGAGAAAAGTGATGACTGCTACCTCTCAGAGATATAAAATAACAATATAATGTAGACTTGTAGGAAAGGTTTTCCTTTTCTGAAGATTTGAGATCTTTATGCACCAGCTTTCTTTAATGGAAAAGTGTAGCTACAACCCCATCTTTTTTAATACATTTATTTATTTATTTTACATCTTGGCAGCAGTTTCTCCTCCATCCTCTCCTCCTAGTCCCTCCACCTATCCCCCCTCTATTCCCACTCCCCAATTCACTATTCCTCCATTTCTGTTTAGGAAGGGGCAGGGCTCCTATGAGTATCACAATACATGGCATATCAAGTTGCAGTAAAATTAAGCAACTTCTAAAGTATTAAAGCAGGGCAAGGCAACCCAGTATGAAGAGTAGAATCCCAAAGTCTTATAAAAGAGTCAGGGACAGACTCTTCTCCCACTGTTATGAGTCCCACAAGAGGACTAAGCTAGCTAACTGTAACATACATGCAGGGTGCTTAGGTCTTTCCCATACAAGCTCCCTGGTTGTTTGTTCAGTCTTTGTGAGTCCATATGAACCCAGGTTAGTTGATTCTGTAAGTTTTCTTGTGGTGTCTTGACCCCTCTGGCCTCTACAATTCTTTCTTCTCATTCTGTAGGATTCTGCAAACTCTAACTAATGTTTGGGTCTTCATCTGTTTCCATCAGTCAGTGGATGAAGTTTCTCTGAAGACAATTAGGCTAGGCACCAATCTGGTCACAGTAGATGGCCAGATCATGATAAGTATCTGCTATTGCTAGGAGTTTAAGCTGAGGTCTTCCTTGTAGATTCCTGGGAGATTCTGTTGGATCACATTTTTGCTTGACCAGAAATGCACCCCTTTTCTAGTAGTCTATTTCACTACTCTCCCTTTCTGCTCCCCACCTCCAACATGACCACTCATGTTCCCATCCCAACCCTCCAACAATGTACTCACCCCTTCTCTTCTACTTCTCCTTCTCAGGTAGATCTTGATGTTCCCACATGGACCCTTCTTGCTATCTAGCCTCTACGGGGTTGTGGATTGTAGTATGGTTATCCTTTATTTCACAGCTTATATCCACTTATGAGTGAGTGCATACCATTTCTGTCTTTCTCAATCTGGGTTCCCTTACTTAGCATTATTTTTTTACTAGTTCCATCAATTTCCTTTCAAATTTCCTGGTGTCCTTGTTTTTAACAGCTGAGTAATACTTCATTGTGTAAATGTACCATATTTTTTATATTCTTTGGTTGCGGGTCATCTAGGTGGTTTCCAGGGTCTGGCTATTACAAATAAAGCAGCTAAGAACATAATTGAGCAAGTGTCCTTGTGATGTGATTGAAGATCCTCTGTGCATATGCTCAAGAGCGATATACCTGGGTTGTGTGGTAGGATGACTCCAAATTGTCTGAGAAACTGACACACTGACTTCCAAAGTGACTGTACAAGTTTGTACTCTCACTAGTAGTGGAGGAGTGATCACCTTGCTCCACAGCTTCTCCAATATGAGCTGTCACTTGTGTTTTTGATCTTAAGAATTCTGACAGGTATAAGATGGAAACTTGGAGTCATTTTGATTTCCATTTTCCTGATGGCTAAGGAATTTGAACATTTCCTAAAGTGTTTCTTGACCATATGAGATTCTTCCTTTGAGAATTCTCTGTTTAGATCTACACCCCCATTTTTAACTGTATTACTTAGTTTGTTGATATTTAGTTTCTTGAGTTCTCTATATATTTTGGATTCAGCCCTCTGTCAGATGTGGGATAAATGAAGACCTTTTCCAGTTTGTAGGCTGCTGTTTTGACCTATTGATGGTGTTGTTTGTCTTACAGAACTTTTCAATCTAATGAGGTATCATTTATTAATTGTTGATCTTAGTGTCTGTGCTATCAGTGTTCTGTGCCAGAAGTTGTTTCCTGTGCCAATTTGCTAGAGATTATTTTCCATTTTATCTTTTATCGGGTTTAGTGTATTTGGATTTATATTGGTGTCTTTGATCTGTTTGGACTTGAGTTTTGTGTAGCTTGATAGATATGGATTGATTTGCATTGTTCTAGCCCTCCTATATACAAATTTCTTCTGAGGAAGAAATCAGAGAATCAACACCTTTTATAGTAGGCTCAAATAATATATCTTGGTGTAATTCTAACCAAGCAAGTGAAAGCTCTGTACGGCAAAAACTTCAAGTCTTTGAAGAAAAAAAATTGAAGAAGATATCAGAAAATTGTAAAGATCCACCATGCTAATGGATTGGTAGGATTAATGTAGTAAAAGTGGCCATCCTACCAGAAGCAATATTCAGATTCAAGGCAATCCCCATTAAAATCCCAGTACAATTCCTTCTAGACCTTGAGAAAACAATCATCAACTTCATATGGAAAAAAATCCAGGGTAGCTACTATCCTTTCCTGGAAAAGTGTCTTTTAATCATGACTAGACACAATGAAGACAGAGATGAGATCCACATTTCATGGGGAGCTCAGTTCCAATGCATACATCTATATTACAACTCCAGCATCTATGAATCAGAAATCATCACTGAGGAGGAATTGGGAAAGATTGTAAGAGTCAGAATACAATGAAGCCTACTGTGAATGTCTCTTCTACAAAGTGTTGTATAAAGAAGGTCAGAAACATCAATGGCAATATCATGTTGATGTGGAAGGGGAAAAATTTCACCTGGTTCTACCTCTAAGACAAAAAACTACAGGCAACTAATGGCTGCTGGGAAAATAATTAGCATTTACCAGGGATGAGGCCCACTTTTGAACATCCATTCTTATATTTATACCTCAAAACCACATAGATAAAAACAACTAAACCAGACTCAACAGATTTTGTGTGTGTGTGCATGCATGTATTTGTGAATACATGTCTTTGTGTTATACACATACATATGTGTGTGTTTATGCAGCAACAATAATCAAATAAAAACTCTATGAACTTGAAAGTGGAGGTATCACATTTGAGGGGATCAAGGAAGGGTGGGTGGGAAGAGCTGTATGGATGAAAAGGGAGAAATAATGTGATTATATTGCAATTTAAAACATTAAAAAAATTTTTTTCAGACATAGTCTCCAACCTTATTTGTTAGCCCAGGCTTACATCAAACATGTGTTCTCTATTTACCCTGGTATCAGCTTCCTGAGTATCTGGAGCTGGAGGAACACACTACTGTCTTTGGCTGCTGCTTCTTCTTCCTCACTGAAATTTAGAGAGGTTCACCAAAGCTAAGACAATGTTCCTGAAGCATCTACTTTCTTCCTGTCAGTTTGCCAGTCTTAGAGAACATTGGTCCAGCTTTTATATTGCTTCCTATCACCTGGCCAGCAGTGAACAAGAAAATGGAGGATTTTTTTCTATAGCCTGTGTACACAACTATAAACATGAATATGGTACATTTTTATTCATACAATTTGGAGATTCTCTAAATTCCTCTGCTAAGGGCTTAAGAGATAGCTCAGCATTTAACAGTACTAGTACTTACTGCTTGCACAGAGGATCAATATATGGTTCCCAGCACCCATGTCCAATGGCTCACAATGACAAGTAAATCCAGGTCCAGGAAAATCCCAGAAAAACATCTGGCCTCCTGGGGCATCATCACTCACATGAACATACTCACATGAAATATATATATGTATTATAAATATATATATGTATATATATGTATTATATATATATGTATATTATAAATATACATATATATATATATATAATTTTTAAAAATAAATATTACAGACTTAGAAAATAATTTGTTGAGAATTAATTAGAAATGATTTTCCTTGCTATAGAACTAAAATAAGCTAAGTCATTACATTGTTGAAGTTTCTTGCAAAAACATACTTTAAAAACAAATGACTGTTCAGGTAGTCAAATATCTTTGTTGTTAGATAATATTACATCCTTCTGGGTCTTTGATGGAGTTGAAAACTAAATAGTTATAGTTGCAGTTTTCCTTAGTTATGATAGAAAGCAAATTAGGTATAAAATTTTGGAGTCACTAAGATAGGATAGATAATGCATTATTTTCTCTGAATATGCTAGCTACAAATGGACAGAATATTGTGAATGTAATCCATATGTGATAATTGTTATTGTATATAGTCTTACTATGTTTAAGCTAAAACCCCTTTTTTAAAAATTAAGACAATAAGGGGAAATGTTGTAGAATATTATTTTAAGGTGTGTTGCATTTGTTTAACTCTGTGAAGCTCTGTTATTGTGCCTGTATAATATAAACACTTGATGGTCTAATAAAGAACTAAACGGCAAATAGAAAGGCAGGGGAAAGAATAGGTGGGACTGGCAGGCAGAGAGAATGTATACAAGGAGAAAACTTGGATGAGAGATCTAGGAGCCAGAGAAGGAGGAGGACATCAGGGGCCAGACACCCAGCTACACAGCAAGCCATAGAGTAAGAGTAAGATTTATAGAAGTAAGAGAAAGGGAAAAGCCTTGAGAAGTTAAAGAAAGCTGGCAAGAAAGAAGACAAGCTAAGACCAAGCATTCATAAGTAAGATTAAGTCTTTTCCATGTGAGATTTATTTGGGAACTGGGTGGCAGGTGCCCAAGAAAAGCCAAAATAACAACAATCTAGCACAAGGAAAAGGAAGGAAAAGGTTCAGTTTCCACCAGGTATAGCGGCTCAAGCCTGTAATCCCAGCACCCTGGAGACAGATGCAGAAGGAATGCCACAAGTTCAAGGCTAGCCTGGTCTACATAGGGAGTTCCAGGCTAGGGCTGTATGATGAAACTGTATCGCAACACAAACACATGGGGGTGGGGGGTTGATGATGTGCACACACCTTTAATCCCAGCAGCCAAGATGCAGAAGCAGGCAGATCTCTAAGAGTTTGAAGCCAGCCTGGTCTACATAGTTCCAGGTACAGGGAGACCTTGTCTCAAAAAGAAAAGATAGAAATGCTGGAGTCTGATAAGATGGTTTAGTGGATAAAGATGTTTGCTGGCACGCCTGAAGATCTGAATTCAATCCCTGGGGTGCATATGGTAGAAGAAGAAGAAAATTGACTTTCCA
This sequence comes from Peromyscus aztecus, assembly GCA_902168405.1. Taxonomy (NCBI): domain Eukaryota; kingdom Metazoa; phylum Chordata; class Mammalia; order Rodentia; family Cricetidae; genus Peromyscus; species Peromyscus aztecus. Next base: position 37,227 of record CABHPQ010141798.1, on the reverse strand, counting down.
AGTTGTCTTATCCTCTGATCTCTACATATGTGCTATGGCACACAGATGTCCCCATATGTACACATGAACAAAATAATGTAAGTGTAATAAAATGTTTATACTGAAAAAATGTGATTTTAGGAAATTCACATGAAATATATAGCTAAAAATCAGATCCTGGCTATTTACAAGTGATAAAAATAATATAAAAATGGACCTTTTATTTAACAAATCACAGAGCACACAAATCTTCCTATTTGTGAAACAGGGTAAGCCTTGACCTCAGGCAAGTGTGACAATGCATCTTCAAAAGAGAATGCATATACCATGTGAAGTATGAGAAAGTTAGTTCAAAGAGAATTATATATATATATATATATATATATATATATATATATATACACACTTAATTACATTGGTGACATGATATTTTAAGAAATTCATTTTATTTTCCTCTTTTAGAGGCAAGGGAAATTTCTTTTCTTTCTCTCTTAGTGTTCCAGTGTGCTTAATAAGTTGAACAGGATAAAAGGATACTAATGATTAGCCATCAAAGACACATGGGAAACAGAGGTGAATGGTTAGTCATAAACTAATGAAATCAGACAAATAAAACCTCTGTTTTTCAGAAGGCAGGGGAAAGAAGAGTGCAGGCCACTCACAAAGATAAGAGATCATTGTTAGAGAACACTCACAGACCCAAACCAAGACAAGCATTTGGCTTAAATTTCCCCTGGCATATGAGAGCGTAAGGATAGATTGTTCTGAGAGCCAAGATCCGTTTGCAGTGAAGTCCCCCTGCTATTCAAAGTTTCACAAGTAGTACATGTGAAAAGTCTGTCTAGGAATTGTGACACTTTTCAGCTTATTCTTGTCTCAGTGAGTAGCTTCCCTGGGCTATTTGAAGAAACACCCAGGGAAGGGTCTGGGGACAGCAGAATTGTCCTTTTAAGATTTTCCTTCACTCAAATAGCAGCCTATGGAAAAAAAAATATAACCACACCCTATACCACATTTGTAGAGAAAAAAAAAAACAGGATCAAAAACATGGGAGGTGAGTATGATACAGGTACACTTTATACTTGATAGAATGTGATAAAGCAAGTCATTTCATTTATGACATGAACTCTAACAACAACAACAAAGATAATCGATTTGACATAGGCCAGAGAGGTCAGAGAGACACTTCGACACAACTTTCGACTATATTTTATTTATGCCTGAACTCCACACTCAAAATTATAACAGGTATTCTGACATTTTCATAATCTTCTAGTGCCTTCATTCTTCCTTTTACCTTATTGTCAAACATATATCTGCTTATTATTCATTCAGTTTGAGCTCATAGTAATTAATTTCAAAGTGTATATATTGTTTTTTCTTGGTGTTTTGGGGGTCACAGATATTCTATTGATTTGATAAATTTCGAAGTGTTTCTAACAATTTTAATGAAATTCATAGAAAAATATTTCATGTTGTTTCTGCTCTTATGCAAGTTAAACCCAGAGCAAAGGAGTGAAACATAATAAGCAATCCTATGCTCGATCATACAGAATATATTCTTTTATTATTTTAATTAATAGATCTCTATCAAATATAAATTTATTATTAAATGTAATATCTTCATTCCATCAAAATAATGTAAAAAATGACTATAAAGATCATATAAGCTAGTATTTGTTGCAACCTATATTGAAACATCACAAATTGTTAAATGCTATGGAAAATATATATTCATTTTTCTTAAAATACAAAGTAGTTTACAGAAATTTGGAAAAAGTAACTTTAAATTATTTAGGTAAATAAGAATGATATACCCAGGTGGATGTTGCTTTAAATGTTTAGAGACATGAATATTGTAAAAGAAGTATTATGCAAAGTTTCCATCTCATAAAACAAAATTCGTATGATACTTATTTCAGAAACACATACAGTAAAAACAAACTGTAGTGAAAATGTCTTTCTTTGACTGTAGAGTCATAGCAATTACTATTGCAGAGTAACCTGACTCTTTTAAAAGGTAAAAGGTGCATTTAGCATACTGAAATGAGAGCAGTGGGCATGTAAGTGTCTAAAAATTCACCTGTCCCAAAAGTTGATTTGTTTTATAATTTTCTTTGTCAATCTGAGAATTGAATCCAGGGTCTTTCCGGAGTTCTGTCAGAATCCTAAAACTGAGACATAACACCTAGTCAAGTAACTGCATTTTAAGTACTTTTTTCTCTTCTTTTAATAAGTCCATACATGTCTGTGTTAGTACCAAATTACAGTATGTAGAACTTTAAAGTCCATTTCTAGCCTAATTCTAGGATTACTTAATTTGACTCAAACTCCTTCGTATACACATGTTCTGTGCAGTCTTAGATGTCGTGAAAGGCAGACAGGACACAATGTTGGTTCTGACCTGACTGCTACGTAAACCATTAGTAGATGGGTAAAAATTTTAGAAAAAAAAATGCATACAATTATTTGTGATTTAATTTTTAAAGCAATATTTATTTTATCAGTATAGGTAATTCTTCTCAGGAATAATTACTTTAAGATAGTGTCTTAATCTTTTTTTTGACATTACATATTTTTTATTTTATAATTTAATTTAATTTTACATATCAGCCAGGGATTCCCCTGTCCTCCCTCCTCCCGTGGCCTCCCCCCCCCCCCCCCAGCCCACCCCCCATTCCCAGCTCTGCCAGGGCAAGGACTCCCCTGGGGATTCAGCTTAGCCTGGTAGATTCAGCCAAGGAAGGTCCACTTCCCTCCTCCCTTCACCCAGGCTGAGCAAAGTGTCCCTGCATAGGCTCCAGGTTCCAAACAGCCAGCTCATGCACTAAGGACAGGTCCAGGTCCCATTGCCTGGGGGCCTCCCAACCAGTTCAAGCTAATCAACTGTCTCACTTATCCAGAGGGCCTGATCCAGCTGGGGGCTCCTCAGCTATTGGTTCATAGTTCATGTGTTTCCATTTCTTTGGCTATTTGTCCCTGTGCTTTTTCCAATCCTGGTCTCAACAATTCTCGCTCATATAATCCCTCCTCTTTCTCACCCATTGGACTCCTGGAGCTCCACCTGGGGCCTGACTGTGGATCTCTGCATCTGTTTCCATCAGTCATTGGATGAAAGTTCTACCACGACAGTTAGGGTGTTTGGCCATCTGATCACCAGAGCAGGTCAGTTCGGGCTTTCTGTAGATGTATCTTAATCTTAATATCTGTGTTGTAAACTGAGAACAAACATATGAGAAGAGCATCTACATCAGTGCTCACCACTCTGAGAATTTCTAAAATAGGTAAATAAAACCGGCATTAAAATTTACATGCATCAAGTACTTGGTAAAGTCTACTAAAAATCAAGATAAAAATAACTGCTATAAAAGGAGGGTCGTGATACCTGGACATATTTGTCATTTAAAGTTACAAATCAGTGAACTGGGCAAATAGTCAAAGGAAAGAATATTCATTCCATTGTCTCTTTACAGAATTAGCTGCTAGCTAACAGATACGTTTATTTGTAGTAATAAACATGATATGTGCAAATATAACATGAGGGATTTTTCAATAAGTTTTGATGGTTAACATATATCTGGAATTTTTACATCAACTGTGTTATAAGATATGAACACAAATTTCCCAAGTATCATTACAAATACACAGTGACAACTTAAATTTAAAGCTAAACAAAGTTAAAACAAGAATTTATTTCTCTTTGATTTACAGCATTGGAGAATGGTAATTTAATAGGCAATGGTGGTTTTTACAATTGATAAGTTATATTTTCATATTTGGAATTGACATTGACTTAGATTTAGATAATATGTTCATTGACATTCTTGGATTGTCCAACTTACTCAAATCCAATAATGATTTCAAAATATTTACATCCAAGTAGCTTTCTTTAATTGGTCAAGTTTGTCAAACAATTTGTGGAAGAAGTTATTGAAATTAATTTGTCATACCTTTAAAAGAGTGGCATTGTTTTGATTGTATCTGTGTGATAAGTGTGAAAACTTTAAAATAAGTAGTCTGGCAATGGTCACCATTACTAGCAAATTGCTAGTAGCAGAATTTTACTTTAGATAATTTTTGTCTTCATAACTATGAGCTACTTCCACAATTTCATTGTCATAAAATATTATTTCTAACCAGGTGTTTAAATAGAATACTGTAGACGTATTTAAGAAGAAACACAAAGCCAAGGTAAAGAGAAAAACCCAAGAAGTCAGAGCTAAGAGCTTTACCCGCTTGCCGCTGGCTAGCCTCTTTCGCTGAAGCAACCTCTCCGAGAAAAAAGGGAGGTATTTCCTGTGGGTTGTCTTTAAATAGACTTCTGTTCTGCTTTCTCATTGGTTGTAAACCCAACCACCTGACTGCCTCGTCACTACTTGTTCGCCAGACTCTGGCTATGGCTTGCTAATAGCTCTGACCCCCAGGCAACTTTATTTATTAATATATAACATTTTGGTACAAAAGAAAATATCACCATAGAATACTGCAAACAAGAAATGATTATATAGACTAATAACTCTGAAAGATAAGTAATTTGAGGAAGCTCCAGTAATAATGTAATAATTTGTGTACATTTTATTTAAAGCCATCTAAATATAATAAGATGAAACATTTAAGATAACAACATTCAAAAATAATATCATTGCATATATATGTTAGAATAAAAAAGGATTTTGTAGAGCTTGGAGTTGAATAAAGGGCTTCACACAAACAACGGAAATACTCTGTCACAGGACCCAATACCTAGCCACTTAAAATTTTGTGAGCAAAGGCAAGCATTTCCCTTTTTCACATGCTGATAATTGTATACATAGTGAATATTATTTTAACAAATGTGAATTTAACTATAGCCATAGAGAAGAGAGGGCAGGAGTGTGGGAGTATACAAGAGTTTGTACACATGACATATTTGGTAATGAGTAATGCCTTGAATTTGTACAAAGCAAGGTAGAGTATATCAGTCATTAATTATCAATATAGCAATGAACATCAAGAAAAAACTAAAGAGTCCTGGCAGAATGTAGTTGGGCAATAGATGACATATCAGGGCTTCTGCATTAGAAGATGTGAGCCTTTCTTTTTAAACATTCTGCCACACATTGGCAGAAAATTTGTTTGAGAAATGCTCTTACCTAACCATGGAATAAAAGATTAGTATATCATGGTTATTTTCCAAAGAACAAAGTAACATATAAAAATATTTAAGATACTCCTGGGTAATACTCCATTGTGTAAATGATCCACATTTTCTTTATCCATTTTTCAGTTGAGGGGCATCTAGGTTGTTTCTAGGTGCTGGCTATTATGAATGCTACCATGAGCATAGTTGATCAAGTGTCCTTTTGTTATGACTGTGCATCCTTTGGGTATATGCCCAAGAGTAGTCTTGATGTACATTGATTCCCAATTATCTGAGAAACTGCCGTACTGATTTCCAAAATGGCTATAAAAGTTTGCACTCCCACCAGCAGTAGAGAAATGTTCCCTTTACTCCACATAAGCTGTCATTGGTGTTTTTGGTCTTAGCCATTCTGACAGGTGTAAAATCATATCTCAGTGTCATTTTGATTTGTGTTTCCCTGATGGCTAAAGATGTTCAGCAATTCCTTAAATGTCTTTTTCTCATTCGCGATTCTTATCTTGAAAATTGTTTAGATCTGTACTCCACTTTTTTCCTTTTTTTCTTTCATTTTTCTTTATTAAGAAATTTTCTACTCAATCCACATACTATCCACAGATTCCCCCCTCCTTCCTCCTCCCACTCCCCAGCCACACTGCATCCCCACATCCCCCAAATCGAGGTCTCCCATGGGGAGTCAGCAGAGCCCAGCACACTGAGCCTAGGCAGGTCCAAGCCCCTTCCTACTGCACCTAGCCTGTGCAAGGTGTCAGTCACACCACAGGCACTGGGTGCCTAGACCTGTCTACTCTAGTGACCAGCCTAGCAAATAACCTAGCTGTCATCATAGATCCTTTGTCCAGTGACTGATGGAGGCAGATGCAAAGATCCATGGCCAGGCACCAGGCTGAGCTCCTGGAATCCAACTAATGAGAGAGAGAAGAGATACTGCAGGCGAGGGATGTCGAGATCATGATGGGAGGACGTGCAGAGATGTACTCCATTTTTTAATTGGATTATTTGGTATTTTTGTGTTTAGTTTCTTGAGTTCTTTGTATGTTTTGGAGAGCAGGCTTCTGTCTGATGTGGGGTTTGTGAAGATCTTTTTGCATTCTGTAGGCTACTGTTTTGAACTAGGCCCTGTGAATACAGGTGACAGTTGTGCGGCTTGGGAAGTGTGTGGGGCCCCTGGCAGTGGGACCAGGATTTATCCTGAGTGCATGAACTGGCTTTTTGGAGCTCGTTCCCTATGGAGTGACATTTTGCTCAGCCTGGATACAGGGGGAGAGACTTGTTCCTGCCTCATCTTGGTATGCCAGACTTTGTTGACTCCCCATGGGAGGCCTTATCCTCTCTGAAGAGTGGATGGGGGCTGGGGTTGGGGAGAGGTGGGAGACAGTAGGAGGGGAGGGAGGAAGAACTGGGTATATAAAATGAAAAAAAAAACTTTTAAATAAAAAAAATTCAGATATGTATGAATACCCTAGAAGTATCAAAGAAGTATCTTTAAACTGTCTAAGTTTACCATTAAGTATAATTCTTAAATATCACATAGTAGTCTGATCTCCAATTTTAGATCGTGAAAAGAGCCAATAAGATGCCTATGAACAAGTATGGAGTCACGGTGATTGCTGCATGAAATCAACTATGCCGTTATACATAAACACTTATTGTGTTGAATTATAACACAAGTTACTCAAAGGGAAAAGTCAAGACAAATGTATTTTCTAAAATGTTTGCTGAAAATGCAGAATGATACATTACTATTATTTATACACTCAATTTAGGGGAAATTTCATAATACATTTTAGATCAGAATAAACAAACAGATGCACTTATACTGGATTACATAGTGAAAGAAACCAAAAGAAAAGAAGACTGCTGACTCTTTTGTTTACAGAACATTAATTATTTACATATGTGGATATGTTAATGAGATGTATCCACTGATTCTGGAAGCCATTTTCCAAGGCTTGAGCCAAGATCTAAACCAGAAAACATGGGTTTTCATTTATTTGTTTCTGAGTCACATTTTTGAAAAGATCTGCAAAGAAGAACTCAAAAATTAGAGTCAGAGTTTATCCTCCATTCCTCCATTACCCATGCCTAGAAAAGAACAGACACTACAGCTCTGTGCACCACCCTACCTTTTCATATTCTTCCTACCTATATGAATCCCCCAAACAAAATTTCATATCTGGTAATGTCAAAAACAAATAGAGAAAAGTGTAGGAGTTAATAACATATTATTATAAATGAACTACACAATATTTTCTCAAGCAGCACTGTACAAATATTCCTTGTGGAAAGTATTACAAAAAATGAAGTTATTCATGGTTGTATTCCACACATAATATTATATTCTGTGTTTCTTGTGTTGTGTGCACTTTATTATCCAAAGAGACAACTGATGTCAGAAAATACCTGACAATACTGTGCAAAGACTAAAAACATCTCTCTTCAGTAAGCTTGTTTGATGATATATGTGAGAAGCTCTTTCTCTCTCCTTTGAACTATTTATTTGCTCCACCCCACAGAACATGCAGAGAGCTGGTATCCCAGAGTAGCTAAGAGTTCTCGCCTCCATTCTTGCAATGACTGAATTCTCAAAACATATATAAGTCTACTTTGAATAGTTATATTTAGAGTTATAAAGTACTGAGATGTAGCAAATAATAAAATAAAAATTGCAGAATTTGAATATGAAGGTGACAAAGTCTATGTGTAAATAAACATTTCTAGTGATATGAATTTATTTTTCTTGAAAAAAGCATTTTATGATATGTCGCTGAATTGAAACTATCAACAAATTTGTCAATGAATTGTTATATGTATCTTATAATGTATTAATTTTTGAAAAGCCATATTGTACAATCAGAGTTTGAATTGACTTATGAATATCTCTATCACTGTACTCAAGATAAAAGTGAATATTAACAGTAAGTGTGTTAACCTGGAGACAAATTTTCTTGTTTGACAATAGCATAAATCTTTCAGTTCCAATGATGTCATGAATTCAGGTGTTTCAAAGGAAGACTGCATGTCTGTATATGAAAAATTATTGAACATGAATGACACATGTCATAAATAGCTTACTTCAACATTGATTATAATTTTTATAAGCAAATTTCAAAGTTAATATTTTATAATAACTTGCAAAACATAATGTGACCTATATGATACAGGCTCATTTTCAGTTGTGAATTACTTCATCTAGATCTAGCTTGCTTCAGATTATTTGTGATTAATTTTACTGGATTTTAGAAGTACCTACATATGATATGTTAGATTGTAAATATGGATTTTCTTTGTAGAAAAATGTTGTTTTTGTATCACTTACGATTTTCCCAAGAACAGGCATTGTCATTTATATGATTTATATGAAATAATATCAGCCAAAGTCACAAACCTTAAGTTATTGTAAACATTTTACTCCCCTCAAGACAACTTATTTTTGATTCAGTGTTTTCATTAAGTTTTCTTCCAGCAATAGTGTTTAACTTTAATACCATTTATTTTTTACTTTGTCTCCTCTGAAGGGATTCAGTTCTATTTGGTGTCTGGCATAGAGTCCTCTGACAGCCTTTCTTTGTTTTGTTTCAACTCTGTAGAACATGTTTCTTTTCCCTTCAGTTCTACTCTGACAAAAAGTTTCCATAAAGGTATTTTATTACTCACTGCACAGAAAATACTGAAATAAAAATAACTGTGATGTATAGAAATTTCATGCAAAAACTGATTCTATAAGAAATTATTAGAACAAACTTTTCAATTTATGAGCAGGTTTTTCTCAACTTTATAAGAAAAACAGCAAAATAGAAAAACTTTTTCAATAGTTCCATTGAATAATAAGATGATACTATTTTGCTTATGATGTTTTGCTTCTATGTATATTTAAACAAGTGGATTTCTTTTAGAATCAAAGAAAGGAGTCACAGAAAAATGAGGCATTAGGACAAAACTAGATACTGTATATGACAAGGATGTACTTTGAAAAATATGCTATTATGTAAATATCATCTACTGAGACATCCTATTGTGATATGATATATTTTATAAATCTCTACATACTGTAAAATATATACTACCTGTCAGAGTTAAATAAAAATAAGATAATTTAATTTAAACATATCTATAATCCCTAGTGAAATAGAATTTGTAATTTAAATTCACCTAAACCCCAAAAAGATTAGGGGCGAGAGAGATTCAATGCAGAATTTTATCAGATTTTTCAAAGAACATTTAGCATAATACTCCTCAAATTTTTCTCAAAAATGGAAACAGAAAGAACATTGTCTAATTCTTTTTTTGAGGCCAAAGTTACCCTGATACCTAAAACCCATAAAATCTAACAAAGAATGAGAATTACAGACCAATTTCCCTTATGAACACAGATGCAACCATTCTCAGTAAAATACATGCTAACTGAATTCAACAAAACATCACTAAGTTCTTCTACCATGATCAAGCATGATTCACCCAAATGGTGCATGGGTGCTTTAAAATATGTTGGCAATAAATATGACCCATCATATAAAAAGATGGAAAGTCAAAACAACATGATCATATCATCAGATGTATAAAAATCCAGTGCCTCTTAATGATAAAAGTCCTGGAAAGACTAGGAATAGATGAGTCATACCTCAACATAATAAAGGTGATTTAAAGCAAGCCAACATCAAACTACATGGAGAAAAACTTAAAGCATTTCTACTAAATTCAGGAACAAAACAAGGTTGTCCAATCTTTAAGTACCTATTCAGCATAGTACTTGAAATCTTAACAAGAGCAATAAGATAACTGAATGAGTTCGAGGGCATACAAGAAGGAAAGGAAGAAGTCAAACTACCTTTCTTTTCAGATGATAAGTTTTTATATATAAATGACTCTAAAACTCCACCAGGAAAAACACAAAACTTATAACACCTTCATCAGTGAGCAATGTATCAGGATATAAAATTAACACACAAAAATCAGTTTCCTGCCTATATACAAAGGAAAATGGACTGAGAAAGAAATCAGGGAAACAGCATGATTCACAATAGTGTCAAATAATCAACATCTTAGGAAAATTCTAAGCAAGTAAGTAAAAGACTTGTACAATAAGTATCTTAAGAGATTAAAAAAAGAAATTGAAAGTAATATCAGAGGATGAAATCTCTCCTACTCTCATAGATTGGTAAGATTAAAATAGTGAAAATGGCCATCCTACCAAAAGAAAACGACAGATTCAAAGTATTCCCTATCTAGTTCCAACATAATTTTTCATAGAACTTGAAAGAACAATTTTCAGTTTCACATGGAACCAAAAAACAAAATCCCAGGATAGCTAAATAATCCTGAATAATAAAAGAACTGGTGGAGGTGTCACTATCTCTGATTTTAAGTTTTATTATAAAGCAATGGTAATAAAACTAGAATGTTATTTGCATAAAAACAGGCATGCTGAGCAACAGAATTTAATTGAAGACCCAAACATAAATCTACACCTAAGGGCACATGATTTCTGATAAAGAAGCCAGAAATCACATGGGGAAATTGACATGATTTTTAACCAGTAGTGGTGGTCAAACTGGATGACTGCATGTACAAGAATGCAAATAGATCCATACTTTTCACTCTATACAAAACTCACATCCAGTGGTATCAAAGCCCTTAAGATATGGTCAGATAAACTGAGTCTGACAGAACAGAAAGTAGAAAATAGTCATGAACTCATTGACACAGGAAAAGATTTCTAAATAGGTCACACATAGCACAGACACTAAGATCAGCAATTAATAAATGGGTCCCCATGAAACTGAAAAGCTTCTGTAAGGCAAAGAACATCATCATTTGGATTAAGTCGCAGGCTACTGAATGGGTAAATCTTTTTTCATCAACTACACATACAATAGAGGGCTAATATCTAAAATATATAAAGAATCCAAAATACTAGATATCAAGAAAACAAATAATTCAATTAAAAGTGGATACAGAATTAACAGAGAGTTATCAAGAGGTAACAGAAATGACTGAGAAATACTTAAGAAAATGTTCAGCATCCTTAGTCATTGGGGAAATCGACATCAAAAGTATTTGAGATTACATCTTTCATCAGACAGAATGGCCAAGATCAAGTAACAGCTCATTCTAGAGAGGATATAGAGCAAAAGAGCAATCATCCATTGCCGGTAGGTTGCAAACTTATTCAGCTGCTATGGAAATCAGGATCAAGGTTCCTCAGGGAAAAGAAAACAATCTACCTTAAGATTCAACTACACCCTTTTTGGGCATACATGCTAAGAACTCTATGTGCTACTATAGAGATATTTACTCAAATGCATTCATTGATGCTCTATTCACAATAGGCAGAAATTGGAAACAGCCTAGATGTCTATCAATAAATGAATCAATAAAGAAAAAGTGGTACATTTGCACAATGGTATATTGCTTAACTCTTTAAAAAATCATAATCATGAAATTCACTGGTAAATAGATAGAGCTAGAAAAAGGCAATATGTATTCACTTACATGTGAATGGTAAGTTTTTGATAAGCAGACTACAATCTTTAAAACCACAGAGGTTAAGCATAGTATTAGGGGATGGAAGTATCTGCCTAGGAATGGGAAACAGAACATATAGTTATGAATGAGAGCATGTATGTATGTGTTGGGGGGGTGCTTATGGAAGGGAAGGGTTCTAAGGAATGTAGAACGGATGCAGCAGATGAGAGAAGAAATAAAGGAAGACACAACTAAAACTATGGGCCATTTGAGGGGTCATATGGAAACATAACACAGTAGAAGTGAACATGGAGAAGCTGGTTCCTATCTAGTTTTTACCCCTACTGACTAGTGTTTGTGATACTGCAAAGTATTCTGCAAACTACCAGAAAAGAAAGATAAACATGAGTCCAGCTACAAACCCTTCAATCTACAATGGTGCCCTGCCTGGAAGATGCACTGGTGCAATAATGGCACAAAAGTTGTGGGAACAACCATCATTCTCTGATTTGATTTAAGGCCCAACCCATGAGATAGAACCCATTCCTAACACTGCTTAAATGGTCAAGAAACTGAGAATGGTAGGCCATGGTCCTAAGGGAAAACTGAATACTATTGTTTTGCTAAAGGAATGTAGGAGTAAAATGTCTCCCGGTGACATTCTGCTATAATCATAGACCAGCCATCATTAGAGAAGCTTCCTATTGCAGGAGATAGGAACAAATACAGAGGCACAATTAGACAATGTGCAGAGAGTGAGAGAACTTGTAACACTTAGTCCTAAATGGGATGTCTCCATCAAATCTATCCCCACATTGCTCAGGGAACTTTGGGGAAGAGAAAGAAGAAAGATTTTAAAAGCCATATGGGATAGAAGACAGGGAAACAAGGCTTTCTGGACACAGCAGCTCATGCACTTATCAACTTACAGAGACGCTCTCTATGCATAGGACCTGTGCAGAGTTCAGCCAGATGGGGAACCAGTCCTGATTAGGGAAGTAGACGCAAATGCACATTCCCAAAATAAAAGCTATCTCCAATGGATAACCACTCCCAAAGGGGAAAATAAGTTTACTTCAACGGAGTCTCACTGTGGATGCAAATAACACTTAAGCGCAGGCCCAATTGATTGCCAAGCAATAGGTGGTTAACACAAAATGAACTCAATAGTATTTTTGGAAAATTTTGCCTCAGAATGCTTTTTCTGAGAGTTTTGTTTGTTTATTTTTACTTTGTTTTGGTTTGGTTTCTACCTTATCAGTCTTTTGGTCATGTGTTATATGTTCTGATTTTTGTTGTTGTTGTTATTGTTATGGGATTTCTATGTGTGCAAATACATGTTTCTCTGCATCTGTATGTGTTCTGTGTTCTATTTTGTGGGTCTTTTTCTGTAGGTTTTCAGCATTCTTGTGTTTTTGTTCTTTTTAATTTATCTTATTTTTATTATGGGGTGCCTGCTTTATGATGAAGGAAAGAAATAATGTGGATTTAGGTAGGTAGGGACATGAGAGTGATATGAGGAGAGCAAAGGGATATGTTGTATGAAAGCTATTGGTTCAATAACAAGTGCTTGTTGGAGTTAATTTGCTTTTCTAGCATTTTTGAAGGGATGAGCTTTCCACCTAAGTGCAAAAGAAATGATATAATAGATAATAAATGTATTAAATCTGTGCAAATACTTACTTGTGGACTTTTGAAATGCAAATAATTTCCAAGAACTTTTTAGCATGCTCTTATTGTTTATATCTTCATTGTATAATATGTATGCTGGCTAATTTTAGGTCAACTTGATGTAGGCTAGAGGAGGCAATCTCCATGGAGAAAATGCCTTCATAAGATCAGTATGTAAGGCATTTCTTTAAATTAATGGTTGATGGGGGAGGACCCAGCCCACTATGGGTGATGCCATTCCTGGGCTGTTGTTCTTGCATTCTATAAGAAAGCAGGTCAAGCAAGCCATGACGTATAAGGCAGTAAGCAGCAGCCCTCCACGGCCTCTGCATCAGCTCCTACCTCCAGGTTCCATTCCTACCTGAGTTTCTGTCCTAACTTCCTTCAATGATGGACTATGATGTAGAAGTATAAGCCAAATAAATCATTTTCTCCCCAGCTTGGCAAAATGAAGTCAAGTTGGTACCAGGATAATGGGATATTGCTGTGACAGACCTGACAATGTTGTTTGGGGAAAGATTGTAGAAGGACTTTGTAACATTGGACTAGAATAGCCATTGAGTGTTGATTGCTCAGTAAGATATTAGGTAGGACCTTGACAAATAAGAATGTTGAAACCAGGTCATAGCACATGGCTAGTAAAGTTTCAGTGGGAAGCAAAGACTCTACCGGGGATTTTGTGTGAAAAATATATGGTGTATGTTAAGCTAGAACTGAAGAATCAACTGTGATTAACAAATTGCTAGAACCAGTAAATCAAAACCTTTGCTTTGCTAGGACAATGGATGCTGGCTAACTGGGGCTGAGGAATCAGCTATGATTAAGGAAAGACCAGCATCACAGGGGTGAAATCTTCTGGGAAGTGTGTCCTGAGAGTGAGCCCACAGAAGCTGTGATCTAGAGGCAGCCACGTTTTTACCTTGGGTTGGCAATCAAAGTTGGTTGTGTAAGAGTCACCCAGGTATTACCAGTTTTGAATGCATGAAGGGATCATGAAAGGCAGCAGAGACTTGGCACGTTGAGAGGCAAGGAGAGGCCATTGGTGAAAGCAGCTGCTTTAGTAGTATTTGAAGGCCCAGGACTGAAGGGGTCATGCACAGAAGTTAAGGCTTGGAACCATAAAGACAACCTAGGGAAGACTTGGTGAAATTATAACACAGTTGCAGCTGAAGACCTCGGAATGTGGAAGATACCATTACCATGAGATGACTGCCAAGGACATCAACAGGTGTGAAGCACAGGCAGCCTTGACCTAGGAGACAATCTTGTCTGAGTGCAGCCAGAGGGCAGATCCAGAGAATGAACCCAAACCCTTTGGAGGAGCCCAAAAGATTGTTAGTGGATTTAGATACTAGACACTGTTTTCATCATTATAGTTGAAGTTTGGTTTTGCTTTGTTAAGACTGTGACTGACCTGTTCTTTACCTTTTGAAGTAAGAAAGTTTTTTTGTTTGCTTTTTTGTTTGTTTGTTTATTTATTTATTTATTGAATAGGATCCATTAAGAGGTATGGTGTGTCATAACAGTAAGGTGTTTGTGTGTCAAGTTGACAAGTGTTCAATGTTGCTAATTAAATTTTTGTCAACTTGATACAGGTTAGAGTTATCTGAAAGGAGGGAACCTCAAATGAGAGAAGTCTCCATAAAATCTGAATGTAAAGCATTTGCTTAATTAATGATGGATGGGGGAGGGCCCAGTCCATTGTAGATGGTGCCATCCTCGGGCTGGTGGTCCTGTATTGGTGAAATTATTAAGGCCACTCCACGTAGTTAAAAGGAAGATTTATTTAGTGGGTAACTTACAAATGAAGAGATAGGTAAGTCACGGGGTCTGGGGAAGGTGTATTGCAGTCCAGTGGTGTTCTCTGGAGCTCTGCTTGGTCATCCTCTACCGTCCAGGGTCCCGGAACAAAGAGAGCTGGCCTATCCAGATCTTGGGTCTCCAGGGCCCCCCTTGGCCCCGCCTTGTAGGCGTGACAGTTGCCAAAGTCTCAATGGGGGTTGGAACTTCCAGATCAAAGCTGGAATGGCTACCCACTACAGCCCTGTGTTCTAGATGAACACAGGCTGAGCAAGCCATGGGGCAAGCCATTAAGAAAAAGTCCTGCTTGGCCTCTGCATCAGCTCCTGCCTCTAGGTTCTAGCCCTGTTTGAGTTTCTGTTTTAACTTGCTTCAGTGATGGACTAGAATGTAGAAATGTAAGCTAAATATATTCTTTTCTTGTCATCTCGCTTTAAGAAATAGTGTTTCCGCACAGCAATAGTGACCCTAAGTAAGAAAATATCAATATTTCTATTGTAGAGCAGATTATAACTATTCTACCATGAAAAAAAGTAATATTTTACTCTAGATAAAACACATATTCCACATTTGATGACCAAATAAATGTATCTTTCTACTTGCTAGCATGAATTTAAGGTATGATGTGGTCAAATACAGGAAAGAACTCAGGATTTAACCACTCTGAAAGGATTCATGCTTTTAATCACTGTGTTGTCTTCAGTCTGTCTCCTAGATCCAGGCCATTTTACCTTCCAAGGTTTTTGCTGGAGACATCTGAAATGATTTTACACTCATGATGAAAAAAAAGGAGGTTCTCTCCACTCTTGTTTCATTTTTCACTACCTTGGAAGAGTTGCTATAGTTACAAAGCCATGGAGCAACTTACAAAAATAAAATATGAGTCATAGACATCATAGGCTTAGGACTGAAATGTTAGTCATAATGGAATAGGCCAGAGTTTTTTGATGAAGTCATCACATATTTAATTAAAAGCAGGACAACCTTCTTCATTATTGTCATGAATTTTGGGGGCATTTGCAGTGTGGTAGCTAGATAAACAATTCTTGTTAGAGTTTAATGGAGTCTAGTAAGTTGATGTAACACCCACAACCGGAAGTATTTCAGAAAGTGATAAATAGTAGAAATTTAGGATAGAATCATTAAAGAGATGATCTATATTTAAGATGAGGTCTATAGCTTATGCTTTGATATAAAATGAGTGGTGCCCACCAAGATAGGAGAAAATTTCAGTACACAGGTGTGTCTAGACAGAAGTGGGACTGAAGATTTGAATTAGTTACTACAAGCTGAGAAACTCCCAGAAGCTAAGCAACCCTGAGAGCAGGTTCTTTTCTGTAGGACCATAAATGGACTGATGCCTTGTTCAGATCCCGACCTCCTGTCAAGACAATGAATTCATTTTGTACGGAGCCCCCACAATCTGTGCTACTTTATTGCAGCAGCAAAGTGTTTTTGATAGTCATGTTTAATATTTTAAATGTAATTAATCACTTAGTTGGTAGCATAGGAAGTTTTGAAAAAAACATACTAATAAAATCATATAGTTCAGCAAACCATTGTATGTATGAGGAGGGCAATAAATGCATTAGATTTCTTTAAATGCAGTTCACATAAATTCTCAGCTCTGATAGAAAATCACCATTTGCTCATTAGATTCCCATAGACTCAGGTAAAAAAGAAATATGTTCAAAATTTATCCCATTCACAGTATATTCTTCAGTTTAGTTTACTTTCATGTCTTTATAATGCAATCATCTAATGTATTTAGAATCCAGGCTTTCTCCTTCATTCAGCATAACAATGACAAATGATTTATCTTTTGGAATAGGTGATTCGTTCCTCAAACTATATATGATTCACAAATTGCTTTATTCAGGAGAAGGAAATGTGAGCTCATTTCCTGTCAAACAAAGTAAGTACACAAAAAAAGGAAAGAAAGAAAAGGAGAGACTTTAGATGTTGCCAACTCTCTTTATAGGAAATTTATGGCTTTGAATTTGGTGTTGTTATGAAGGTGGAAAGGCAAAGGGCTACTGTTCATCTGCTCTTTAGGACAGGCTAATTGGTAAACATTGAAATAAGAGTGACAATGTGTTCTATACCATTCTGACTAGAATAAATGTGGAAGGATTTAACAACAAATCATACTATTCTACATGAATCAAAATTGTATAGAGTGGTTATTTTATTAAGCAAATTTTCTTGAGAGTTAAACCTCTACTATATCATACTTGGGTATGCAGCATACTAAATGATAACATTCAGTTTGGAGATGCATTATTATTTGACATCAAAGAAAGGGTAGACAGCCAAACACTCTCCAAAATTAAGATAACAAAAAAGAATGACTATAATCAAGACACTTAAGAGTTTTATTAATGCATTAAATTATATTTCTGTTTGGAAAGAGTAAAAGATTTTGAAGACTTTTCTTTTTTATACATCTGTTTCTGATACAAAAGTTTCTGAAATAGATTTGACATAACATAACAAAAGCTTTGTGGGTGAAGAAAGTTAGAAAGGCTCAGTGAAACTTGCCTATTCACATGACAAACAACAAATTAACAAACAAAAAAACCAGAGTAATAAAGAGTGATCCTCATTAGTCTTCTTAAATAAAAACCTGGAGTCAGATATTAGGGTGAAAGCCAAAAGATCACAAAAACAGAGAAGCAGCTACAATCACTTCTTACCTCTTCAAATCCTCAGACCCAATAGGGGGGATCCTCTCTCTATGAATCTTCAGATTGAATGGGGGCACAATACTGTCTCTACCCACCTTATCTTTCTGTCCCCAACTCCCTGGTGCTGGGATTAAAGGTGTGTGCCACCATTGTCTGGCCTCTATGGTTAGCTAGTGTCTATCTCCACCCTCTGTTCTATGGGCAAGCTTTATTTGTCAAAACACAAACAAAATATCACACATTTCTCTCTTTTAGCCTAAAATAAAAAGTGAAGGTTTTTAACTAACTTTAAAAAAAAACTACATACAATAAGTAAAATAACTATATACAAATATAGACAAACAAATATATAAACAAATATATACTCAACAATGAGAGTCCATTAGCAATTGACTAATTCAGAGAAAATTCTCCATTATCTGTCATCTTGATGAGTCCAAAGTGTTGTACATAATTCACTTTCTTTCTTAACTTGGATCACCAACACAAGATTATCTTTTTTAGATTTCTCAGTCTTATACACACTACACCTCTTTTGAGTATCTTTTCTGAATTTGTTAAAAAGGAAAATTATAACTATAAAGTCTTCAACTACATCAGTGACCTCAGAAGGATATAATATTACCTGAGTAAACCAAAAGTACAGAGCAAACAACTTCCAAAAATAAGAAATGACAGAAACATTTGGCTGCTAGACAGTCGCCCAAGGTTCCTCTGCAATGTTGGGACATCCATCTTTAGTCTTTAGGTCTAGCACATCTGACAGACTCATCTGAGAAGTGGAATTTTTGAAGGACTGTCCCACCTTGTCTTAGCAATATTGTGCAGTCACATTCTTTCCTGTCCTGCTTGTTAAATTGGGGCAGCATACTATCAGCAGTTGAGGCAAGGGCAGTTTCTTGCCCAGTGACTAATTTTTGCCACAAAAATTAAATTCCATGTGGAGTTTCTTCAATGACTATCATCTTCTCTGAAGTAGATTGGTGCTGCCAGGAGCAAACATGTTTCATTGTCATAAAAATAAAAGAAACTTATGTTATTGAAACATCTTAAATGCTATTTTCTGTAGGTCTCTGAAGTGTTTTAAGACTACTTGCCTATCTAAAATATATCTCTTTTGCCTGGAAAACATACTTAACCTGACTGTATGTTTGATTGTAATAGGTGAATAATTAGTAACCTACACTTCTTTATTATCCTATATAGTTTGTAATAATAAATTTCAAGGACTAGAAATTTACATTACATTGTTAGATGAGCTGTATAGGTACAACACCTTGAACAGGAGTAGAAATGTATGTTCATTTTGTTCTAACAAAAATAACCTTAAATTTGTATCACTATACCAAAATCCCTATCAAGTAAAATATTTAAAGCTAATAGTTGCTTTTTTGGTTTAAAAAGTAGCTTCAGTAATCTACCTTTTTATCAGTCATTTCAATAACATATATACAGTATAACAAAAACAATCTCAAATTTGTATCAGTATACAAAAATCCAAGCCAACGTAAAATATTTAAAACTAGTAATTTATTTTTAAAAGTAGATTCAATGATCTACTTTTTATCCTATTTCTATATCTATCCTTTTTCTTTTTAAAATGAAATCCTTGAATCCTTTGTTTAGCTTTTTTTCCTGGCCATTAGCAATAACAACTTGTAACCAACCACTCTAAATGCTGACAAGTATTCATAATCCACTAAATGAGAAAAAAAAAAAAAAAACACCCAACCTACCTCTTGGGAATGTGGGTGTTGTGTTCCTAAAATTACTTACTGCTGCCTGGGAAAGATGGTATCTTTAGAGGACCCTTTAAAAATGGGATAGTTGTCAAGTCCTGGGAGAGTTAGCTATATCATTTGTTGTCCAGTATTTGTGTAATAGGAAGTGCAGGGCTTATCTCAAGTCCTGATAGAGTAGTTTATGAAACTGGATCATCTCAGCCAGCCACCTTGAAATTGTCCATGAGTATTTTGTATTCCAAAGCCAGTCTTCAGGTGGTGTTTGTCAGCTTAGTGACATTACCATAGTCCATATGGAATTGTTGTGGAGGCCCATCTTTTTTTTTTTTTTTTTTTTTTTTTGAGACTTCAGTGATCACTGTTAGGAAAGTTTATCATTCACTGTAGGAAGATTAAATCTTTCTATAATATCAAATCTATCTATAATATCAAAACAGAAAGTTTAAATTTTAAGATAGCACTAAACCTAAAGAAAAGCACTAAAGAGTGTAAATGAATTTGAGGTGTAAGAGATTTGTGAAAATAACAGTCCATCAATTTGGTTTTCTTCTGTACCATGCCAGGTGGCTCTTCTTATATGAAACAGAGACTCTAAATTTTGTTTTAACAACATGGTTGGGTTTAGAGAAGGAGAGAGCCATGCTCCTACTCCAAAGTCAGCTTTAATTTTTAATTGAACTGGAACTACAAAATGACCATTTGCCTTATGCATCTGTAGAGAACAGCAAAAACAAACTTTTACAAAGACTTATGAAATTTTATCCTGTTGGCAATGTGATATACCAATAGGCTAATTTACTCTTCTTCTTGGGACATTTTCTCTGGATTATTTGTCCTTTTTCTTCAGTGGTCTTCAGATTCCTTAGCTGATTACTTTCTCCCAGAAAGACAAAAACAAAAATCCTAACTTGGGGAGTTTCCCTTTTGGCAAATTATATGTGATCAAATGAAAAGGATTTGTTAGTCTTATAAGTTAGTTTAGATTGAATAGTTATGCTGGTTCATGAACTATCACCTCTTCTAATCAAGAGGTCTCCCCTGTTCAAATCTAATCTTTAACAAATTTGATGGTATTCATGGCTTTTCTTCTCCTTCGGAAACTAAAGCAAAACCTTTTCCATTACATAACATATATCTTGGTTTCCATTCTGATGTCAACATATATTTAATGTATACAGACTAATTTAATTCAGTACATTTTTCTATTATCCAATGTCTCTACATAGCTGTCATTTCTTTTTCATTAGCACTTAGAAAATTTAAAGTTAATAAAGCATTATGCAATATAACTCTGTGGTCTTTATTACCACATTATGTTTATTCAGCATATCCTTTACAGTTTGATTAGATCTTTCTATAACTGCTAGCCCTGTAGGAATGTATGGTTTACCTGTATTATGCTTATGTTATAATACTCAAAAAAATGTTTCATTTTGCTAGGGACATATGCTGGAGCATTGTCAATCTTAATTTATACAGGTATTCCAATGTTGGCCACAACTTCTAATAGAATAAGCCTTTTCAAAACTCAAAGCAGTTGCCCATTGAAATCCTGAATATGTATCTATGGTGTGGAGTACATATTTTAATTTTCCAAATGCTGTGAAATGAAACATGTCCATTTGCCAAATTTCATTTCTTTGAGTACCTTTTGTGTTATTTCCTGCAAGTAGTACAGTTTGGTTTTACAAGGGACAAGTCATACATTTTCTTATTATTTCCTTGGCTTATTGCCAAGTGATGGAAAAATCCTTTTTCAAACCCTTGGTATTGACATTGTGTTTTTAATGAAATTCTTAGGCCCCCATCATATTTTCTATTAATAACTGATCACTTTCATCATTTCATTGTGCTAGAGGACCTGGCAGGCACATATGGGTTCTGATATGTGTTAGATGTATGGGATGATTCCTATTCCTGACTAGTTTCTGTTATTGTATAAATAACAAAGTTAATTCTGACTCCTTAGAAATAAATTCAGTGGTTTCAATGTGAAAAACAACTTTTTCTGCATATTGAGAGTTAGTAACTATATTAAGATGTTCTGTAATATCCATTAATATAGGAATAATAGCATATAACTCTGACTTTTGGGCAGAATCATAAGGGCTTTCAGCCACTTCACTTAAATTTCCTGATTTATTTTCTAGTTCCATCCATTTACCTGCAAATCTCATGATATCATTGCTTTTTACTGCTATGTAGTACTCCATTGTGTATATGTCCCATATTTTCTTTATCCATTCTTCAGTTGAGGGGCATCTAGGTGGTTTCCAGGTTCTTGCTATTATGAATAATGCTGATATGAACATAGTTGAGCATGTGTCATCATGTAAGATTGAGCATTCCTTGGGTATATGCCCAAGAGTGGTATAACTGGGTATTGAGGAAGACTTATGCCCAATTTTCTGAGAAACCGCCATACTAATTTCCAGAGTGACTGTACAAGTTTGCATTCCCACCAACAGTGGAGGAGTGTTCTCCTTGCTCCACATCCTCTCCAACATAAGCTGTCTTCAGTGTTTTTGATCTTATCCATTCTGACAGATGTAAGATGGCATCTCAGAGTTGTTTTGACTTGCATTTCCCTGGTGACTAAGGATGTTGAGCAATTCCTTAAATGCCTTTTAGCCATTTGTGATTCTTCTGTTGAGAATTCTCTGTTAAGCTCTGTAGCCCATTTTTTAATTGGATTGATCAGTATTTTGATGTCTAGCTTTTTGAGTTCTTTATATATTTTGGAGATGAGCCCTCTGTCAGATGTGAGGTTGGTGAAGATCTTTTCCCATTCTGTAGGCTGTCCTTTGGTCTTATTGGCCATGTCCTTTACTTTACAAAAGGTTGTCAGTTTCAAGAGGTCCCATTTATTAATTGTCACTCTCAGTGTTTGTGCTACTGGTGTTATATTTAGGAAGTGGTCTCCTGTGTCAATTCGTTCCTGACTACTTCCTACTTTCTATTCTATCAAGTTCCGTGTAACTGGATTTGTGTTGAGGTCTTTGATCTACTTGGACTTGAGTTTTGTGCATGGCAATAAATATGGATCTATTTGCAATCTTCTGCATGTTGACATCCAGTTATGCCAGCACCATTTGTTGAAGATGCTTTCTTTTTTCCATGGTACAGTTTTGGCTTCTTTGTCGAAAATGATATGTTCATAGGTGTGTGGATTAATGTCAGGGTCTTCAATTCGATTCCATTGGCCCACATGTCGGTTTTTATGCCAGTACCAAGCTGTATTTATTACTATAGCTCTGTAGTAGAGCTTGAGGATCATGATGCCTCCAGAGGTTGCTGTATTATACAGGATTCTTTTAGCTATCCTAGGTTTTTTTGTTTTTCCATATAAAGTTAAGTATTGTTCTTTCCAAGTCTGTGAAGAATTGTGTTGGGATTTTGATGGGGATTGCATTGAACCTGTAAATTGCTTTGTGTAAGATTGCCATTTTTATTATGTTGATTCTACCTATCCATGAGCATGGGAGATCTTTCCATTTTCTGATATCTTCTTCGATTTCTTTGTTAAGAGACTTAAAGGCCTAAATACTCTTCTCTATTGTGAATTAACATTTTCAAAAGCCAAAGACTCAATTATTATTATCTAGTTTCTGAATTTGTTATCATTCTATTTACAGCTAAAGGCAATCTTTGTAAAAAATTAGTGAAGCTTTTTTGAGGGGCCCTGTATAACTTTAGTAAATGACTCAGTTCTCTTTCCAACCTCTTCAGATTTGTCACAAGCATTCAAAGCTGTTGCTACAAGGCATAAAGCCAGGGTGTAGTCATCATATAGAGACTGTCTTTGAACATCAGCATAATCACCTTGGCCAAGAAGTTGGTCTTGGAGATTTCAATACCTCTGACCCTATTTTATTGTTCAATGGTCGTAGCCTCTTCTTTCCACCAGATCTTCCACTGAGGATCAGGTTGCAATACTGATATAACCAAGTCTCTTTAGTTTTGTGGAACAATTCTATTACTAGTTGACCATAAATCTAACATCTGCTTCAAAAAAGGTGAATGCATACCATATGAGACTATTTCTTCCTTAAATCTCCTCAAATCTAACATTCCCATAGGAATCCAGTCAACTATTACACAGCCTTGGAAATACCTGTCATTTGGCAGTTGTTCATGTAATGTAACAGGATAAACTAAAGTTAGATGTTCAAAAACCTTGGGCTGTAATGCTGAGGTTGGTTCTCCTTTAAATTCCTCTGTCTGGGGGTCTGAATCTCTCTATGATCTGTTTAATAAGTTTTTCTAATGCCTTATTCTTGGCACTTATATCAACCAACTATTTTAGGGATGAACCAAGAATTATCAAACTGACAATAAGAGTTATCAAAACGATAACTAACATTTGTCAATCTCATTTCAGTTGATTATCCCTGCATTTAATTGTTCCATTTTTAAACCATGTATTGTGTAATTTAACAGAGACATAACTCCTTCCACTGTAATATGGTTTCCCATTTTTTAATGTGAGAAAAAAAACTGTCTTTTAACTAATTCCCCCTTTTAAGAATTCCCAATTTTCTCACCAAATCTGCTAACAATGATGATGAAGATGATGGTGAAGTATGAGGCTGACTGCTGCTTCATAGAATAGTAGAAACCAGAGCAGGTGTCAAGGTAGCTACTCAGTGTGGTAGCAGTCCAAACAGTGGGTCCAGAGAAAGCCCACAACCCAACAGGAGAGAAGAAACCAAAAAGCTAGGCATCTGCTGGGGGAATGTGCAATACGGGTAACTCTGGTGGTGTTTGTAGACCAAGTCCCTGTGAAGTTTGCTGCAGAGAGGTTGCCACAGAAAAATCCCAAACTCTCTTAGAGGTTTGAGGAAAAAAGAAAGGAGAACCTAGCCAGATGGCAGTGACTCCATCAGGAGGCCCCACATGCACCTCTGGTTTGTGCCAATGTCTGCAAAGCCACAGACAAGAGGCTTTTTTTGTGACTTTGTGCCCCAAAAGTTGGATGACAGATGAAGCATGATCCTAATTAGTTTTATTAAATAAAAATCCAGAGTCAGATATTAGGGTGAAAGCTGAAAGATCAAAGAAGCAGAGCAGCAGCCACAGTTACTTCTTAACCTCTTTTAATCCTCAGACCAAATGGGGGGGATCCTGTCTCTACAAATCCTCAGACTGAATGGGAGCACTATCCTGTCTCCACCCACCTTATAATCCTGTCTCCAAATCCATAGTTCTGGGATTAAAGTCTTACACCACCATTGCTTGTCTCTGCTTCTCTTCTACACTGGTTCAATCTCATGTAGCTCAGGGGGGCCTTGAAGTTCTGATCTTCCTGCTTCCTCCTCCCAAGTGCTGGGATTAAATGTGTATGCCATCACTGCCTGGCCTCTATGGTTAATTAGTGGCTAGCTCCACTCTTTGATCTATAGGCAAGCTTTATTTGTTGTAATGCAAACAAAATATCACACAACAGGTTAACATGTTAAAAGCATGAAAATATTATTTGTAATGAAAACTTTTGTAGTTTTGTTTAAATCTTATGTTTCCAAACCCACCCCACTTAGAATAAAATCTCATGAGTTAAGAGTGATCTAGTGCCTCTTTAGCATCTAAAGAAAAGTGTCTAAAATCAAAATTCTAAAAACATATCCATCTACATCTTACTGAAAAATAATAGATGACTGCCCTCTTATTTTATAAAATTCCAAAAAGCAAATGTAAACTTACAGATATCTTTAAATGAAAAATAAAAACAAAAAGAACATGTGTGTGTGTGTGTGTGTGTGTGTGTGTGTGTGTGTGTGTGTACAAGGATTATTGCCATATACTACGCCCTACACTTTCTTAATCACTTCTATTTATAAACAATTGCAAACTAAATAATTCCAGATCTGGTCTTAGGGATTCTGTTGACTCTTTTCTGTTTTCTATAGTTTTAGTTTTCTCATAAAGTTTTGAATTCCTTTCTTGATACCTGCTATCTTAGAACTTAGATTAAGATTTATAAAAATTGTATATTTTGAGAAAAGTCATCAACACTGTAGAGTATTTATGAAGAGAAAGTATCTGTATTATTTAGGGAATAGTGTTTACATTTTACATGCAATTTATTTCATTGTAAACGTCAAATGCAGCATATTCTACTAATGAATATATTCTTTTTTTCCTGTTTTCTAATATGAAAGCTAAAAGTACTATGAAGATCCCTGTACATTGTTTGATAAACACAGATATGTATTTGGTTATATTCTAAGAGAAAGTATTCTGGTTTAATAGTATGATACAACATAGTCTTTAGTTCAGGCTGCTAAACATTTAGTAAAATAATGAATGTTCTAATATGTGATTTTTAAATATAAAAGAGTGTTTTGGAATTACATTCTCCTCAATGTTTGTGAAGTCCTCTCTGCACTCAGCAATTTTGATGGTTTTACATTAATATTTTGTGGTTATACTCTGAATTTGTGATGATGAAAATACAAATATTCACAATTTTTTTGTTTTTAAGAGGTTGTCTATTTTCTACGTACGATTAATTTATTATCAGCATGCAAAGGAAATAACTCATCAAGGCTTATATTAATATATTATGCTTCAAACTGTCATTAATTTCTTTTCTTTTCTTTTTTTCTTTTTTATTATATTCTAAAATTAGGGAAACATGCAAAGAAATTAGAATCTTGATTGACCTTAAAGCCACATTAAGGCTTGTGATCATTTTGAATCACAATTTTTTGATTTATTGAATTTATGACAAGGTAACTGCCTGAATTGTTGGTTGAGAGTATTAACTATTAAATTTATACAATAGACTGACATTGTTAACTGATGAAAACTCCACTGTAACTGAGTAAAATATTTTTCAGATACATTAATAATTTCCTTTCACATGTAATCAAAGGCTGTGTAGATGGACATAAGGAAGAATATAAGTATTTTTTCTGTCACTTTACTGAAGCAAAAATATATTAATACATATTCCATTTTTAAATGAAATATTGACAACACTCTGCCCATCTATTGACTGGAATATTTAACCTTAAACTTTAGTTGAAATATAGTGTGTTGTCATAAAAAAGAAAACACATGTGGACAGAGTCTAAAATGATTAAAAACCAACTAAATTTAAAACACATAGACAAAGAGATTATGTCTTGAAGTTCTAAAATCTCAATATTTTCAGTTTCCAAGCTAAGTAATGGGACTTTGGAATTTACAGATTAAAAATGTGTCTGTATGATGAAAGCATCTTCTAGTTCTGAGAAATTGCACCAATGATTTCCCATAGTCCCATGCGTTTGCAGTAGAAACATTAATGCAAAGAGGGTGTATAAATTCACAGCCAGTGAGAAGTAGAAAAGGCATATGGATAGGATATCCTGAGAATACAAGATCATCTGAATAGTTAATCAGTCACATCTACTCTGTAAAAAGTAATTTAATTAAGGTAAGTTATTAAGATCAAGTAATAATTTTGCATTTATTCATGATACAGTACCTTAAGATGCTTAAAACCAATAATTGAATACCATGTAAATTATTTTTGTAGGACAAGCATATAGACATACCACCAAGCACACTGTTTTCTAAAATCAGCTCACTTATTGATTGAAAATAGTGATATAAACAAAATTGGGAATGTATACATAGGCATTTTATTAGAGCTAATTTGAGGTTGTATATTACTTAAATTTGATTATATATTGGAAAAATACACAATCTACTAAGGATTTGGAAGCTACAATTATTCTCCTCAACATTTTCCCATTGTTTGGATTTGTAAGTAAAATCACTATTAGTGGAATGTTGGCAAGAAGGTTGCCTGAGGTGCCTAGTATGATTGTGCCTTAGACAAATGGACACAGCTTACATTATCTACAGAATACACACAAAGAAGACAAGTCCATGCTGATTCTGAAAGAACTTTCCTTCTACAAAACTATGCAATGCAATGCCCATCAACCGATGTTGTTAAAATACATTATGAGAATGTAGACATAGGAGATATCATATTAATTTTCACCTAAGATATTTTCTCTAACAGTCTTAGTCCTGTTGAAATATTTCAATATATAAAATATGAAATGTAAATATGAAAGAAAAATCTATTATCGTATGCACACTTGTCATCAACTTCATTAGGGTAGAGTTTAAAAATTAAACTCTCATGCCTTTAAAAAAATTCTTTACATAAATGATTTTAAAATTTGTATTTCCATACAAGAAGCAACCATAAATCTATAAATAGTTAAGCGGTTTCCTCCAATAATATGCAATAATATGAATGATTGAAGGAACCTCAAGTTATGCTGATTGGAATAAAATAAAAATACTGAATATTCCAAGTATTTCTGTATATATATATATATATATATATATATATATATATATATATATATATCTGTTTAAAATAAAACAAAACAAAAAATAAACCAAATAAGGAAACAAAATTTGAGAATTGGAGAGTACTTGATTGCCATTTAAACAATGCTCAGATCAATTGTTGTGTCTGGTGAAGAATAATATTAAACAAGCTTATTTTAGTGGAAATGTCCTACTGTTCATTGTATCAAGAATCACACCCTGGTTCTTTGGTTGGATGTGATTTGACCCCTGTGATTTGGCCCTAATGGGCTAATCTGCTCTAAATTTAGTCTCAAATGTGACAGTGCTGGTAAGTAGTGTCACTTTTAAGAGAAAACCTGTAATGAAGCTACTCTGCCATTGTAAGTAATACCTTCTGAAGAAATTAATGTTTTACTGAAATCTTTTAGTTCTTGAATCAGAGCTATTGTCAGAGAGTAAGGCAGCCTCCTTTTTACTATGTCTGGCTTCCTCTCACACCATATGCTCTCTCCAAAATGCTCCAACCATGAGGTTATTTGCTGTGATGTCTCATTACCAGATTGCCATAAGCAGAGAACAAACAGTTGAAACTAGACCATTTGTCCTTTCAAAAGAGTGAGCAACAGAAAATAGCCCTGCATTTCTGATTATGGTAGTATACAAGAGTTTGGAGAGTCACATTACTATTGATTTTAATCTATATACTGGGCACATTACTATATAATTCAATCCATCTCTTTACCTATCTATCTATCATCTATCTATCTATCTATCTATCTATCTATCTATCTATCTATCTATCTATCATCTATCTATCAATCTATCTATCTATCTATCTATCTATCTATCTATCATCTATCTATCATCTATCTCTCTATCTGTCTGCCTGTCTATCTATGGTTGTGAAAATCTGTGATCCCTTACAAACACTTGTGGTTCAACAATTGTTCAAAAATAATTTTTCAAAGTCAAAAATGGGAGGGAATGAAATGAATGTGTCACTTTGCTAGTTGGGGCATGAGCCTTAGAATTTTGACATCACAGTGGTCTGTCACCCTCACTACTTTAGAGTCCTCAGAATTCAGTGGTTGGTCTGTCAACTGCTGTGGTCATCTCTGGTGTTCAATGCCAAGAAAGGAAAAGATAATTTCACATTCACTGAAAGTTCTTCACTCGAGGCTCCAATGTAAAGGTATTTTTAATAACTAGTTTTGATTCATATGATAGACTAATTTTATCAGGAAGAATTCTGTATTGATTCCTCCAGATCATGTGAACTAATTCTTAACTCAGTAGTGGCTTTATGAAAAGCTATCCATATTAGCAATATTTACTACCAATGCCCTGAAAAATACAGGGTGAGATATGTTCTAGGCTACACAGGAGAACACTGTCTGTAAATCGACAAAATTATCTGTCCAAGTTATGAGAGATGTTTCTTTTCTGCTCCTTCTAATTATTTTACACACTATGGCCACAAAGTTTTGTTGGAAACTGGTCATTCTTCAATTGAAACTCTAAGAAGTCTGTGTTTTTCAGCAAACTGTTATTGTTTCCAATATACATTTGTTCTTTAGAATCTATTTACCATTATTTTAACATTGATTCAGATTAGACAGGAATGACTTTCCAAACATGCCATTTACTTTTCAATTTGTTTATCACGAAATTGAGTTGGTACTGTATTTTAACATATCTTTGCACATGTGAGGACATGTGCTTGACATGTTTGAGGACAAACCTTAGCTGTTATCTCTCTTTGACTCTGATTCACAGGGATTTTAATGCTAAGTAAAAGCTATGGTATTGCTGCACATATTCCTTGAAAGATATAACAAATATCTTAGGCAGAGTGATATCCACTTAAAGAAATATCTTGAATATTCAAACTGTGTGAGCATGGCACAGTAAAGAAACACCTTAAAGAGATGCTCCATATGTACAGGGAAGAATTTTATTGTGGATAAGAGAAACAGACTTGATGTGACCAAAACAGTCTGTGAGAGAAGGGAGAACAGCAAAAGAGAATAGTGGAGATGAAAGCGACAGGGGGAAAATACCTCGACTTCAGACAGAGAGCAAGGGGGTTCTAGAACACTCTGGGAGTTTGCATAGTGCAGGAGGAGGTGGGGTGGCTGTGAAAGGACAGGAAAGTAGATGGGGCTGTGAGATATGTAGCAAGTACTTTTGAATAGAGACACAGGGGACCTGGAAGGCAGCATGGGTGTTGATAGCAGCCACAGGGCACTGGAGAGCCACATGTCCCTCTTGCCAGAGGCAAGGGAAATGACTCCTTTTGATATTCAAGAACAATTTTACAAATTCTGGATGAATGCTAATTTTTGTTGTTCGTTTGTTTTTGTTGTTTTCTAACCACCAGAGATCCTTCTATAATCCATCTTGTGCTGGACAAAGACTGACATGTCTGGATATATGTCCACCCTGAGACCTGACTTGTTTAAATTCATTAGGAAATACCTTTTTTAAAAAAATAAATTTTTCACATCTATTTATGACAGCCTACAAAAGAATGCGTTTAATTATGGCATTTTAATACATAGATTACTTTCTGATGTGTTTTTATTTACCATACTCCAATAGATCAATCATTTTAAATCAGAATTATGTAGGAGAAAATCTTTATAAAGAACTTTACAGTTTGGTAGAGTTTTGCTTTCTTAATTAGTACCGTATAATTATAAATATCAGTGAAAACACACAGTTTGCAGAAGATGCAATCTATTACTATCGCCAAAATTCAATCATTTTAAAGACATAAACATTCTAGTTTTACATGATCTTTCTATGATTATTACGTGTCCAAGGCATACTACATATTTAATTATATTTATAGAATATCTCCCAGGTTGTTTAAGTCACAATTCTTTGTGCCTCTGGGCTTTATTTCTAAGCATGTACCTCTTCTCCATAGTCGTCAAAGCTATCTGAC
Organism: Peromyscus aztecus; assembly: GCA_902168405.1. Lineage (NCBI taxonomy): Eukaryota > Metazoa > Chordata > Mammalia > Rodentia > Cricetidae > Peromyscus > Peromyscus aztecus. The sequence continues at coordinate 6,474 of CABHPQ010141798.1, read as the reverse complement.
TTATCTGTACATGAAGCTTTCTGACTGTCTTGGTAAGGTTCATTCGTCTTTAATGTTTCCTGTGATTCTTACAGCTGTTAGACTCTAAGGTTCACGGTGTTGATGTCTGCATGCTGCCTTTCTCACATGGACCTGTGGTAGATTAAAAAAATTAGGAATTGAGTGTCTTTTGGACTAAATCTGTATCTCACATTTTGCATAAGCATTCCTCCTATTATTGCATACATATTTTTGCATACATATTATTATAGTTAGATTAGAAATGATATCCATGCTGCTACCCCAAAGGCCAATTTTCAGGAGTCTCCTGCTTTGGCATTCATTTAATATTTGCCATTGATCTCTCCTTTCTTGTGAATCCCTCTAGTGTGTGAATATTTCTTCTCTCCATTAGGATGCCTTGCAATGTGCTTCCTTTCACTTTATATAATTAATAATGCTGGTAAATTCCTATTCTTTTTTTAAAAATTGCATATTCTTTATTATCAAATTTTAAAAATGACTTAAAATGAGATAGGAATTGCATCACTCATCCTTTCCCTCACTCTAGACCAGTGGTTCTTAAGCTGTGGGTAGTGACCCTTTGGGGGATAGTTGTTGTAAATTCTAATGTAATTACCTGATATGCAGATGAGAAGAAGCTGGTTTCCCTAAACGAATCAGGGAAAACCACAGGCATCAACCAGGTCCAGCTTGATGATCCCATGAATGCTGGCAAAACTGCTGTGATTGAAGCCTTATGCTTGGTGGTATTGTCACTTGTAACCATGGAGGTATTTTCTGGGATCACATCTCCAGCGACCATGGTTATAGCTTTTGTATTACTCTGAAAGGTATGAAATAGGTACTCAACTTACCAAGTAAATATTTTAAGGGAGTGTTCTCATAAACGTGTAAGTGGGTTGGAGGATAGGCATCAGTAAAACAGTACATTTGGTTTTGGGGGTAAACTTTCTGGTCATCAGTGAATAATATTGCTGAAGACCTACTTCACAAATGATGAGAATAATGAAGAGTGCAGGAGAGAGTTCTTCTCTACATTCTAGACATGACAAACTGGGTCCATTTTCCTTTCAACCCTAAACAGTCACCCAAAGTTCCCAGTCCAGATCCTGATGGTCAGTTAGCAAGAATGAAACAATTGAATGACCTGGCTGTCCACCAACATGTCCATTTTCCTTGTCATTTCTCCTCAGCACCCCTTCATGCCATGGTTGGAAATCCTCATGTTTTCATTTTAAAAGATGGTAATAAACTCACTTGAAATAAATAGAAAGTACCGATCATTTCCCATATAAGTGTAGTTTGTGAAAATAAGTGAATTTCACCTTGTTTTTTTTTTGGGGGGGGTAATTGAAATTAAAATGGTCGACTTTCTTAAAAGATAATATATATGTTCCCCTCCTGTTGTGTTACAATATTAATTAAAACTATTTTGAGATTGTCATTTTTATTCTGGAAAGAAGATTGTCAAGATTATAAGAGATGATTGTCATTATTTACATTTTCAAAGCAGATTAACCCTTAAAAGAAATATTGAAATTAGAGGTTTCCAATTTTAGCATTTCTTATGAATAATATATATATATAAAGCCAAATTGTGTATATATATATATGTGTGTGTGTGTGTGTATGTGTGTGTGTGTGTGTGTGTGTGTGTGCATGATTAGATGTCCTGATGGTGAAATGCAAATGGAAATACAAATGTTTCATATATTTGAGACATATGAGTATATGTGATGTATGTGTATATGTATATCCTGAAGTGAATGTTACATGCCATGCTTGTATTTTGACTGCAGCATATTCCATTGGGTGGGCAATCTTTCTCTGGAGTATCATGTTAGTCTTCACATCTTTTGGATTTTAGAAAGATTTATATGTAGAATTTTTGAATTAGGGGTTATACTTGTGACAGATTGTCTTTTGAATCTGATAGGGGGGAGTCATTACCTTCAAAGTGTAGCCACATATCATCTCACCAGTCTCCAATGAAGAGATCCATACCCAGGTACACACAACAAATGCTCCAGGTAAAACCCATTCCACCCCCCCCAAAAAAAATACAAAAAAAACCCCATGGATATGGGAGGGAGAGCTTTCAGGAGGCAGAAGGGAAAGAAGATGGAGTGATAGCACTTAACTAAATGGAGGGGAGAAATGTTAAAACACATGGTTTTCTAAAAATGCCACGTCTTTAAAATACACAGTATGGTCATTCTAAACACTCACCAATCAGAAAAATGTCCAGTCTATGGCTATTCTTGGCCATTGAAAAATGTGAACTCTAAAACGTCCTTCAGCACAGGCTTTGTTGAGGTGCATCTACCATGGCATGAGCCCTACCTGGCTGATAGAAATGAATGACTCCTCCTCTGCTCTGGAGCAGGAAGAACTAGGTCTTATCTCAAGTAATTCCAACTACAATGAAATCAGACTAAAAGAGTTACTTGACTCTCTTTCTAGGTGTAAGAGAAACTTTAGAATAAAATATGTCATTCCACTGAGTAATCTGTGGATAGATGACTATGTGGACACAGTCTGGATAGACAAAAGCTCTGCTTGCAAGTCTATTCTCCTGTTCTGGCACATGGGAAATTTTGTGACCACTTTCAGTAAGACTTCCCTGAAGTTTGGATCTGTGTTCACAAGAGGCTGGCTGTGGAAATTGTGTGTCATCTTAGTGTTGTCTAATTCACAGGGAAAAAACAAATCAATGAACCAGAATGTTTACAAAAAAGAAACCACTTTAGTTTGATTGTATACAGACTACCAATTTAAGTTTTCCCTGTCATGAAGAACCTAGTTTGTCTGTACTTTCTACCATACATATTTCCTCATGTAAGTGGATTCCTTGGATTTTTATCTGTGATGTTCATCAGGACTCTACAAGATCCTTGGGGTACAAGTGAGGTGCATTATGTTCTTGAAGGATATGAACAGAAAAAAAAAAGTCTTACTCCATTCTCCTCATTTTTTCCCTAATATGATCTTGTATTCTCTGGGTTTTGAAATTATACTAACTGATCTCTCTCCAATGGTATTGTATGGCATAATTAAATTTATATATACCTCCTACACTCCCAAGTCAATTTCCTAAAAATATATAGTATTTAACTGTACGGATAAAATAGCTACTCATTTAAAGAACAAGTTCTTGAATGTTTGTGTAGTGGAATATCATTAGTGTCTGTAGTCAACACATGAGGACCAGTGTGAACAGACCATCAGAGTCCGAGTTAATTTGTGGAGTGCAGATAAATGTCAAATTCACATTCTTAATTTTCATGAGGGGATGTGATCATGGTATACCAAGAATACCTTGAGTGCAGTTGGTGGAATCACAGGGATGGTGTAGCACACACCTACTGTGGGCAAGCATACAGCAACATTCTTCTTTCTTTTCCACACGAAAAATTCATCACATTTAGCCTCCCACTTTGAATGGTCCTCATTCTTGTGTCCAAATTTCTAGACACATCACAGAGTTTACTCAACTAACAAAAACACCTGCAAGTTTTTTTTTAACTTTCTAGGTTCTGCGACTTTGCTCTTTACCCAAGAAAAACATTTCCACAGAAATATTTGAGGAAGAAGATCATCTTTGTGTCATTCTCTAAATACACTCTTTTCCCTTGTTAATATTCCTGAAGATTATCCATAGTTAGTGCTTAGTGTTAGTGCATACTGAATTTGAGAAGAAGTACTGTGTTTAGGGATTTATGAAGACTTTCATGACAGCATTTCCATTAAACTTTTCTTTTTATGAAGGAATAAGATTTGGAAGTCATATTTAGACTAGTTCATATTCAATTGAATATGTATCAGTGTCTTCAACCACGCCTATCACTAATTGTCTTTAAAGTTTCCTGCTATGTCACTTTTGTAATTTGGTGATATTAGATGATTACGTAGACAACAGTCTATGTACATGTGCAGGTTGGGAATCACAGGCATAGCCCACCCTTCTGATGAAACTGGTTGCAGGCAGAATATAAAGTGGATGAGCAGGTAATTGTAGAAACATGAAATGTGCTGGTCCTTGGGCAAAAATCAGTCCATGGTTCCACAGCAAGTTACAGAGAATTACAAGACTATGTAGCTCCAATCATGGATGTAGCACCATGAGAAAAGGGAGAAGAAAGGTCTGTGCATGACTGTCCTTCACAGCATGGATCATTATTTTCAGAAAGTGAATACAACTCACATATTAAACTTATGAATGGAAACAATATGTGGCACAGGGCTGTGGGTAAAGGGTAAGAAAAATAGGAAATCGAGTAAGGGTTGGTCTTTGGATATAAAAAATATTCTCAAACAAAATGAAGTTGATGATTATAAGACTGTATATGTTTCAAATATCACTGAGGTCAAACTCATTCAACATATACTTTACAGTTTGTAAAAAAATTAGTTTAGTAGTCCACCAATTTTTAAGCCATATTTAGAGTATTAAATGATGCAGTGTAACAGTGGTGGGCTTATTATTAATTAGCATCAGGAGAATTTAGTTTATGATTCACACAAATGAAGGACAAACTTTCTAGGAACTAATAATGTGTCATATATCAATTCTGTAATTGATATGAGAAAATAACAATTATTTTCTTGTATAAGGTGTTTTCACTAGGTTAAGTGTATTCTAACCGAAGGTCACACGTCTTACCTGTAATTTAGTGTTAATTTTGGCACCTTTCTCTGTGAACATTGCCTCAAGCTAAGAGGGCAGTATAAACCTTGATCACCTTCCTATACACATAAAACTGAAGCTTGGAGGAATTGTTGGCCCAGCCATGATCTTGTCACAAAGTGACAGTCAAGGTTTGAAATCCACAAACAGCCTCCACACTATAGTGAACTTCCTATCAAGGAAGGTTTCCAGTGAAATAACAGGTCAATCAGAAGCCCAGTCATGTGGAGAATGTCACCTACTCCTGCATCATCGATGACAACTGCCTTATAATATATTTACAAGGAATAGTCTTTTAAAATCTTAGCATAATTTTTTCAAGAGTCTATTTTTTTCACTTTTTACATTATAGTTCTATGGAACAGAAAGATAAGTGGTACTTTTTTCTCCAAAGATATTTTACGAGTATTCATATTTTAATTCTTTGGTGGTATAAGAACGTATATACACACACACACATAATCTGACAGACTGTCTCCAAATGTGCTGTGGATTAGATGTTCCCTCACTACTGCTTTAAATTTTCCTGTTAATATGCATATTTTGTTTAATTTTAATGAGTTCTGCTTGCAATATGATTCATCTTCTCCTCTTTAATCTATATATTGGGGTAAATAGTACTCTCCAGGCTTATTTTAAGTTCCTGTCAATGCAGGTTATGCTATCATGCACACTGAAATCATTTGCTACTTCCTACTTCGAAGTCAAGAAGTTTTCTGTCCTTCCCTTGCAGATAAAACATTTTGAGGACTGGGTAGGCTTCCAAATCTCATATACTAGGGCAATGTGCTAGCTGACTATGTCTTTGTTTCTGAAATATTTTGAATATACCTTAATATATAATGCATATTTATGAACTGATACTCTTACATTTAGAACTAACATGATATTGATAAAATATTAAAAATGATTGCCTCAAAGTAAGCTCCTAGCAAATTCATTACTGTGTTTTATGTTTTTGTTGCATTTGAGCAGATCCATTAATGAAGCCAAAAAGGGCTACAGGAAGCATTTTGAACTGCAGATATTCACCAAGGAAATCTCAAGCTGTGTCAGTGTATGTGAATATAAAAGCAAAAATTGCATTCCAAGTTTATGACTAGAAGAAAAACAGGCAATTTTTTGAGTAATGGAAGGATGTGTCATAAGAAGAGCATAGAGGGGAGAGAGATCTTGAGAATTTAGACAGTATTTTGTATAAAAGATATATGTGTATGTCATGTAAATATATATCTTTCATATGTGATATATAGAAAGCAACATGAAGGGAGATTGATCCACATTAGCTACAGTGCCAACACAAAAGAAATGATTTTTGATTAAATGACTGGAAATTAAGTCAGGTAGTTCCAACAAAACTTCCAAGCTAAGTATTCCTACTTAAATTAAAGTTTTTTTCCAGTCCTAATTGTTTACATACAGACTTATGTGTTGTTTCTACTATTCCTTATTTATTCTAAAATGTTTTGTCTAATAATTAATAATTTTGATCATAGATGATTATGAAAACCATATTTTAAGCAAAATATTATCAAGAATTATATTCAGTCTCTATATTCACCTGTTTGGTTATGTTTTACCCTTTATGTCTGTCCCCTGCTCCTTCTCTTTGTCTCTCACTGTGTATTCTCACACTTGCTTTTGAAGAACAGATACATAACCGTGGTTCTTTATTCTTATATTCATATGAATCTCATAGGCATAAGGATAGCCTTTCATGTAACTTCTGTTCAGAATTCATCTTTAGCAATTTAATGTGTGTGTATATGTGTGTGTGAGAGAGA
>CABHPQ010141797.1:0-17858 GCA_902168405.1 Peromyscus aztecus | reverse complement strand
TACAGGTCAGAGATCCAGGTAACTTGAGTTAGAACTCTGGTGGGTCACTCACTAGTGGTGGCAGATGGACCACTACCATCGCTGGCATCAGGCCCCCAACAGAGGTGTCAGATCCCCGGTAGAGGTACAGGGTCGAGGTGAGGCAGTGGCAGGTGGACCACTTTCCAGTGGAGGTAGTGGGTACCCAACAGAGGTTCCCTGCTGGAGTATTGGTTTCTGTCAGGGTAGAGCAATAGTAAGCACACCACTCCCTTGCAGGAGCATTGGGTCCCCAGCAGGGGTACCATGTCCCCATCAGTGTGTCAGGTCACGTGTGATGGGGCAGTGGGTAATTGGACTCCCCTCAGCAATAGCACCCAGTCCCCATGTGTGGTGTGGCAGTCAGCAGGATGCTTGGGACAATCTGGTCCTTGTCTCCATAGCATATCTTGTCCCGAGCTGCCCACAGTTTCCTGTAGTTCCTGTGCCCACTGTGGTGGCTTGAATGAGACCCCCCCTATAGTCTCTGGAATTTGAATACTTGGTCTCCGGTGGGTGGCACTGTTTGAGAGGTTTAAGAGGTATGGCTTTGCTAACAAAAGCATGCCCAATTGGAGGAGGCCTTTGAGAGTTTAAAGACTCACGCCATTTTGAGTTCATTCTCTTGGTTTCCTGCTTGTGGTTCAAGATGTGAGCTCCCAGACACCTCCTCTGCTCTACCATGGTGGAACCACCTTCCCATCCTCTCCTCCAAAAGGGTAAGGCCTCCCATAGGGAGTCAGCAGAGCCTGGTACTTCAGCTGAGGCAAGCCCCTCCTCCCTGCATCAGGGTGAGCAAAGTGTCAGACCATAGGTAATGGGCTCCAGAAAGCCAGATCGTGCACCAGGGATAGATCCTGATCCCATTGCCAGGGCCCCTCAAATGGACCAAGCTACACAACTGTCTCCCACATGCAGAGGGCCTAATCTAGTCCCATTCATGTCCCACAGCTGTTGGTCTTAAGTTTGTGAGTTCCTACGAGCTTGGTTTAGTTGTCTCTGTAGATTTCCCCATCATGATCTTGACCCCCCACTTGCTCATATAGCCCCTCCTCCCTCTCTTCAACTGGACTCCCAGAGCTTGGCCTAGTGCTTGGCTGTGGATCTCTGCATCTGCTTCCATCAGTTACTGGATGAAGGCTCTATGATGACAGCTAGGGTATTCACTAATCTGGTTACAGGGTAGGCCAGTTCAGGCATCCTCTCCACTATTGCTAGTAGTCTAAGCTGGGGTCATCCTTGTGGATTCCTGGAATTTCCCTAGCATCAAGTTTCTCCCTAATACCATAATGTCTCCCTCTATCAAGATATTTTTTTCATTGCTCTCCCACTCCGTCCCTCCTCTAGCTCTACCATCCCATTCCCTCATGTTCTCATCCCCCGTCCCCTCCCCTCTACTTCCCCCATCTCCAGTTTATTCATTGAGATCTCATCTGTTTCCCCTTCCCAAGGTGATCCATGCATTCCTCTTAGGGTCCTTCTTGCTACGTAGCTTCTCTGGAGCTGTGGGTTGTAGTCTGATTATTTTTTGCTTTACATCTAGTATTCACTTATGAGTGAGTACATACCATGTTTGTCTTTCTGAGTATGGGTTACCTCACTCACGATGATATTTTCTAGTTCCATCCATTTGCCTGCAAATTTCATGTTGTCATTGTTTTTTTTTACAGCTGAGTAATATTCCATTGTGTATATGTAACACATTTTCTTTATCCATTCTTCGGTTGAGGGCTATCTAGGTTGTTTCCAGATTCTGGATATTATGAATAATGCTGCTATGAACAAAGTTGAGTAAGTGTCCTTGTGGTATGATTGAGCATGCCTTGGGTATATGCCCAAGAGTGATGTCATTGGTTCTTGAGGTAGATTGATTCCCAATTTTCTGAGAAGTTACCTTACTGATTTCCAAAGTGACTATATAAGTTTGCACTCCCACCAACAGTGAAGGAGTGTTCCCCTTACTCTATATCCTCTCCAACATAAGCTGTCATTGGTGTTTTTGATCTTAGCCATTCTGATAGGTGTAAGATGGTATCTCAGAGTCATTGTGACTGCATTTCCCTGGTGACTAAGGATGTTGAACAATTCTTTAAATGTCTTTTGGCCATTTGAAATTCTTCTGTTGAGAATTCTCTGTTTAGATCTATAGCCCATTTTTAAATTGGATTGTTTGATATTTTGATGTCTAGTTTCTTGAGATCTTTATATATTTTGGAGCTCAGTCCTCTGTCAGATGTGGGGTTGTTGAAGATCTTTTCCCATTCTATAGGCTGTCATTTTGTCTTACTTATCTTGTCCTTTGCCTTACAGCTTCTCAGTTTCAGGAGGTCCCAATTATTAATTGTTGCTCTCAGTGTCTGTGCTATGGATGTTATATTTAGGAAGTGGTCTCCTGTGCCAATGCGGTCTAGGTTTCTTCCTACTTTGTTTTCTATCAGGTTCAATGTAGCTGGATTTATGTTGAGGTCTTTGATCCACTGGGACTTGAGATTTGTGCATGGGGGTAGATATGGATCTATTTGCAGTCTTCTACATGTTGACACCCAGTTATGCCAGCACCATTTGTTGAAGATGCTTTCTTTCTTCCATTGTACAGTTCTGGCTTCTTTGTCAAAAATCAGGTGTTCATAGGTGTGTGGATTAATGTCAGGGTCTTCAATTCGATTCCATTGGTCCACACATCAGTTTTTATGCCAATACCAAGCTGTTTTTATTACTATTTTTATTACTCTATAGTAGAGTTAGAAGTCAGGGACGGTGATATCTCCAGAAGTTGCTTCATTATAAAGGATTGTTTTAGCTCTCCTAGGTTTTTCATTTTTCCATATGAAGTTGAGTATTGTGTTTTTGAGGTCTGTGAAGAATTGTGTTGGGATTTTGATGGAGACTGCATTGAATCTATAGATTGCTTTTGGTATGATTGTCATTTTTATTATGTTGGTTCTACCTATCCATGAGCATGGGAGATCTTTCTATTTTCTAATATCCTCTTCAATTTCTTTCAAGGACTTAAAGTTCTTGTCATACATGTCTTTCACTTGTTTGGTTAGAGTTACCCTAAGGCATTTTATATTATTTGTGGCTATTGTAAATGATGATGTTTCTCTGATTTCTTACTCAGCTTGTTTATAATTTGTATATAGGAGGGCTACTGATTTTTATGAGTTAATCTTGTATCCCACCACATTGCTGAAGGTGTTTATCAGTTGTAGGAGTTCCCTGGTAGAATTTTTGGGGTCACTTATGAATACTATCATATCATCTGCAAATAGCAAAAGTTTGATTTCTTCCTTTCCAATTTGTATCCCCTTGATCTCTTTTTGTTGTCTTATTGCTCTAACTAGAACTTCAAGTACTATATTGAATAGATATGGGTGGACAGCCTTGTCTTATTCATGATTTTAGTGGAATTGCTTTTAGTTTCTCTCCATTTATTTTGATGTTAGCTGTTGACTTGCTGTAAATTGCCTTTATTATGTTTAGGTATGTTCCTTGTATTCCTGATCTCTCTAAGACCTTTATCATAAAGGGATATTGGATTTTGTCAAAGGCTTTTTTGGCATCTAATGAGATGATCATGTGTTTTTTTTCTTTCAGTTTGTTTATATGGTATATTACACTGACAGATTTTTGTTATATTGAACCATCCCTGCTTCTCTGGGATGAAGCCTATTTGATTATGGTGGATGATTTTTTTGATGTGTTCTTGGATTCGGTTTGCCAGTATTTTATTGAGTATTTTTGCATCAATGTTCATGAGGGAGATTGGTTTGTAATTCTCTTTGTTGCATTTTTGTGTGGTTTTGGTATCGGGTGACTGTAGCTTCATAGAAAGAGTTTGGCAATGTTCCTTCTGTTTCTATTGTGGGGAACAATTTAAGGAGTATTGTTATTAGCTCTTCTTTGAAATTCTGCTAGAATTCTGCACTGAAAGCATCTGGCCCCAGACTTTTTTTGGGTGGGAGACTTTTAATGATTGCTTCTATTTCCAGTGAGGTTATAGGTCTATTTAAATTATTTATCTGGTCTTGATTTAATTTGGGTATGTGGTACCTATCCAGAAAATTGTCCATTTCTTTTAGATTTTCCAATTTTGTGGAGTATAGGTTTTTTAAGTATGACCTGATGATTCTTTAGATTTCTTTGTTGTCTGTTGTTATGTCTCATTTTCATTTTTAACTTTGTTAATTTGGATATTCTCTCTGCTTTTGGTTAGTTTGGATAAGGGTTTGTCTATCTTGTTGATTTTCTCAAAGAAACAACTCTTTGTTTCATTGATTCTTTGTACTATTCTCTTTGTTTCTATTTTATTGATTTCAGCCCTTAATTTGATTATTTTCTGGTGTCTATTCCTCCTGGGTAAGTTTGCTTCTTTTTGTTCTAGAGCTTTTAGGTGTGCTGTTAAGTCACTAGTGCTGTGGGATGTTCTGTATGGCAAATTTGTTGCTCTGATTGGTCAATAAATAAAACACTGATTGGCCAGTGGCTAGGCAGGAAGTATAGGCGGGACTAACAGAGAGGAGAAAAGAGCAGGAAGGGGGAAGGAGATGCTGCCAGCCGCCGCCAGAACAAGCAGCATGTGAAGATGCTGGTAAGCCACGAGCCACGTGGCAAGGTATAGATTTATGGAAATGGGTTAATTTAAGATATAAGACAGTTAGCAAGAAGCCTGCCACGGCCATACAGTTTGTAAGCAATATAAGTCTCTGTGTTTACTTGGTTGGTCTGAGTGGCTGTGGGACTGGCAGGTGAGAGAGATTTGTCCTGACTGTGGGCCAGGCAGGAAAACTCTAGCTACACACTAGTGTGAGATTTCTTCAACTTCTTTATGTGCAAATTTAGATCTATGAACTTTCCTCTTAGTACTGCTTTCATAGTGCCCCATCAGTTTGGGTATGTAGTACATTCATTTTCACTGAATTCTAGGAAGTCTTTAATTTCTTTATTTCTTCCTTGAGCCAGTGGTGATTAGGTTGAGCATTATTCAGTTTCCATGAGTTTTTAGGCTTTCTATAATTTGTGTTGTTGTTGAATTCTCACTTTAAGCCACGGTGGTCTGATAAAATACAGGAGGTTATTCCAATTTTTTTTTTTATCCATTGAGATTTGCTTTGTGACTGAATATGTGGTCAATTTTAGAGAAAGTTCCATGGGGTGCTGAGAATATTCTTTCTGTGTCTTGAGTCATAGCATTTGTTAGTTCCCTTATTTCTCTGCTAAGTTTCTGTCTGGCAGACCTGTCCATTGGTGAGAGTGGGGTGTTGAAGTCTCCCACTATTAGTGTGTTGGGTTTGATGTGTGATTTAAGCTTTAGTAATATTTCTTTTATATATGTGAGTGCCCTTGTATTTGAGGCATACTTGTTCAGAATTGAGAGTTCATCTTGATGGATTTTTCCTGTGATAAATATGTAATGTACTTCTCCATCTCTTTTGATTAATTTTAGTTTGAAGTCTATTTTATTAGATATTAGGATAGCTACACCAGCTTGCTTCTTGAGTCCATTTGATTGGAAAATCTTTTCCCTACGCTTTACTCTGAGTAGTGTTTGTCTTTGAAGTTGAGGTGTGTTTCTTGTATGCAGCAGAAGGATGGATCCTGTTTTCCTATCCATTCTGTTAGCTTGTGTCTTTTTATGGGTGGATTGAGTCCAATGATATTAAAGGATATGAATGACCAGTGATTGTTAATTCCTGTTACTTTTGGTGGTAGTGTGTGTGTGTGTGTGTGTGTGTGTGTGTGTGTGTTTCCCTTCTTTGGGATTTGTTCCTGTGGGATTATCTATTGCCTGTGTTTTTGTGGGTACATCTAACTTCCTTAGGTTGGATTTTTTCTTCTGGTACTTTCTGTATGGCTGAATTTGTGGATAGGTATTGTTTAAATCTGGTTTTGTCATGGAATATCTTATTTACTCCATCTATGTTGATTGAGAGTTTTTCTGGGTATAGTAGTCTGGGCTGGCATCTGTGGTCTTTTAGTGTCTGCATAACATCTGTCCAGGACCTTCTGGTTTTCAGAGTCTCCATTGAGAAGTTGAGTGTTATTCTGATGGGTCTGCATTTATATGTTACTTTATATGTTGCCTTTTTCCTTTGCAGCTCTTAATATTCTTTCTTTATTCTGTATGTTTAGTGGTTTGATTATTTTTTTTTTTTTTTTTTTTTTTTTTTTTTTTTTTTTTTTTTTTTTTTAGCGGGGAGGGGGTCCAGTCTATTTGGTGTTCTGTAACCTTTTTGTATCTTCATAGGCATTTCCTTCTTTAGGTTGGGAAAGTTTTCTTCTATGATTTTGTTGAATATATTTTCTCTGCCTTTGAGCTGGTATTCTCCTTCTTCTATCCATCTTATTCTCAGGTTTGGTCTTTTCATGGTGTCCCAGATTTCCTGCATATTTTGTGTTAAGAATTTGTTGGATTTAACATTTTCTTTGACTGACGAATCTATTTCTCTATTGTATCTTCAACATTGGAGATTCTCTCTTCCATCTCTTGTATTCTGTTGGTTATGCTTGCTTGCATCTATAGTTTCTGCTCGTTTACTCAGATTTTCCATTTCCAGCATTCCCTTGGTTTGTGTCTTCTTTATTGCCTCTATTTCAGTTTTCAAGTCTTAAACTATTTCTTTTACCTGTTTGATTGCCTTTTCTTACTTTCTTTAATGGATTTATTGATTTCTTCCAATTTTTTGTTTATCTTTTCCTCAGTCTCTTTAAGGGAATTTTTCATTTCCTCTTTAAAGGCCTCTATCATCTTCATAAAGTCATTTTTAAGGTCATTTTCTTCTGCTTCTACATTGGGTGTTCTGGCTATATTAGAACTGCTAGGTTCTGGTGGTGCCATATTGCTCTTTATGTTGTTGAATGTATTCTTGCACTGGTGTCTACCCATTTCTTCCTCCAATCAGTGCAAATGGTATATGTGTCTCAGGGAGTCGCTCTTGGTCCAACCAGAGCTGGTGGAGTCTGTGTCTCAGGGAGCAGCTGTGGTCTTGTCGAATGTGCAGGTTTGGGGGATGGAGTGGGGCTTGTGGACTACAGGGTCTGATGTGCGGGTGGTGGTGGTCAGTCCTGCCTGCAGGAGTTTTGCCTGCTGGCCTGCAACTTGGTCTGCCAAGCCCTTTCTTCTTTAAGTGGCCTTTATCTATCACAGACATAGAAAAATACTGAATACACCCACATCTCAGAGCTCTAGATGTACAGTGGTGGGTGGTCAGCCCCAGGGTAGATGAGTTTTCCCTTGGTCATCCATAGCTGCTGACATCTTCTGTCTCCCTTGGAGAAGTACCTGCCTCTGCAGTCTGCCCCATCTGCCATTGAGTCCAGTGAAAGTCACTGAGAGGAAGACAGGCTGAGACAAGCTGTCTGTGTGTGCCTGAGCATGGAAGGAGTCACTTTTCTGTTTAAAATATCCTGGGCCATGTGCAATGGAGGATGGCCATGGCTTTACAAGAGAATGTAAACAGTTTGATTTTTCTCCCCTATACTTTGTTGGTCATGGCAACTTGCTACTTAGCAGAGGCAGTTTTTTGCCTGCTCTCCTCTTTTCCTCCTCTTCCCTTCCTCTTACTTCTTCACAAGTGCACCTCTGTGGTGTGGAGACCTCCCCCAGTATGGTGGCCTCTCTCCCCAGGAGCAGTCAGAACCCATGGTGCATTCTCAGGAGTCAGTGCCAAGTTGGGAACAGCAGAGTCATAGCTTCCTGGTCAGGGGGAGGAACAAGGAACCCGTTGAAATTAGAGTAGGGTCCCCCAGAACCCGGGCCTGAGTGCTGTCAAACGGCTCCTGTATCCCGGTCCCACACCACACCTTTCCTTGGCCTCACTGCCTTGGCTTTGTCCTTTCAGGCATGCTGGTTAGACATGTAGGCTGCAAAAGGCTCTGGTTCTTTGTTCTCAGAGCTCACCCAGGAAGAACAGCAGGAGGGAAAAGGATCCCAGGGCAGGGCTCTCATTGGCTGTGCTCATCACTGGATCACAGCATGAGCCAACCTCAAGGTTCTAATTCTGGGACTGAACGTGACAGAAATTCAGCCAGAGGAGGAGGGGACTACAGTCAGAAGACAGGAGGTGGCTGTTACAGGGACAGGGAATCCCTGTAGTCTTCATGTGTTTCTCTTTATACTTTTTCTAGAGAGGGGAAGCAGGCCATCCAGTAGGGCATCTCTCAAATCGGTCCCTAGGAGATGGACTGCTCAGCAGTTTTCTGTTCACAGACTTGCTGGAGAGCCTGCAGCCCTGACCGGCTTCCCCTTGCAGCAGCAGCAGCTCCTCAGCTCTACTCTGGTCCTACTGCCGCAGGAGGATGGTTGGTTGGTGCAGCTCGGGAGAGAGTCGGAGAGTGATCGGCCTCATCAGATCTATGTGCTGCCATGTACCCAGCTCCTGTCAGCTGCTTGGAAGAGACAGGAAGTATTGCGGAGATGATGAGAGGGCTACAGTCCAGGTTGGGGACCAGCAGGGATTCAGGGTTCCCTGACACCCCACCTTACAAATGGCTGAATGCTAGAGAGGATTAGTTTGCTAGTTAGTATGTGACCCTTCCTGTGTGAATGGAGAAAGGAGCCAGGGTCCTTTTCTAGGCTAAGCAATGCTGTATCATGCCAGGGAAGGGTAGTCACTTCCAGGGCAACTTGTGTCCCCAAGCTCCAAAACAACTATCTGGGAAAGGCAGACAGGAAGGGAAAGTAATTGGTGGGGACCCATGTCCTGTGCTTTTCTGTTCCTTCTAGGGGAACCTTGGTAGATGATAGAACTGGGCTTCTAGCTTCCCTCTAAGCCGTAGAGGCAGGTGGGAGATCATTGCATTGGGAGGTGGGCAAGGCTGTGTCTGCAGCCACAGAGCCTCAGTGTCTTGGGGAGCATAGGTGAGGTGAGGCAGGGAGAGGGACTGAGCATAGTAGCCAAGCCTGTTTCCATCTCTCCCTACAATTGACTAATCAAGTTTTAGTTTTTAATAAGTCAGTAGGTCCAGATGTTTCTATTGTATGCTACAAACGTTAATTATTCCTAATTACTTATTAGTGGGCCATGCTGGCAAGAGTTGCCCCAGAAGCCCAGCCAAATGAGTCCAAAGCTTCAAAAAGGAATAGATTGACTAATGGTGTCTTCCAGCAGTGGATTCCAGAGATTTCTCATTGCCTATATGGTTATTTCCAATAGTTGTTAGTTTTGGAGAGGAACCCCATGTCCTCTACATTGGGGACCTCTGTGTTAAGTGGTCAGAGCCTCAGGGACAGACTGACATGCCCATGCTAATCATTGATTGGTGTTATTCAATAGCTCTCACGCATGGCCAGACTCTGAGGGGCTCAGGAGGGTGGGTGAGATGCAGGTTCTGGTTCAGATCTAGGAGGGAAAGACTTCTCCAACACTTGGAGGGTCTCTGCGTCTTCTCTAGGGTCCTCCACACCCTTCTCCTCAGATGAACCTTTGGCATCTCATCTGATCCAGGGGCCAGAACTACTGCACAGGAACTTGTCCAAGCCAAGTCTTTGGTGAATGATGGCCCTTCCCAGGGCTCACAACAGCAGGATATTTGTGACTTATTCTAATGTCCAGATTTGAACCTTGACAATGGCTGTGTCCTGGTGCCACAGTTCTAGCTACACTAGTTAGCGTTGACCATCTTATATCAGAAAGTCAGCGTGGGCTGGCAGGGGTGGGTAGCTCAGTTGATAAAGTACTTGCCTTGCATGTTTGAGGGCCTGTGTTGGATCCCTAGTGTTCACATAAGATGTTGGGTGCAGTGGTGCATGCTGGGGAGGTGGAGACAGGAAAATCTCTGGGGCTCATTAGCCAGTTTTGCTAGTCTAACTGGTGAGCTCTGGGCTAGTGAAGGATTGTTTCAAAGGAGGTAGATGGCATTCCTGAGAGTGACATCCAAGGTTGTCCTCCAGCTTCCATACCTCCACACATGCACTCTCTCACACACATATGCATGTGCACCTACATGTATGCATGCACACATGCACACACACAGTATCATATTTTTAAAAAAGGATAAGCATTAGGAGTAGCAGGGGAGGGCTTGTGAGGGAGGATAGGCATCTATTTGCCATCTACTTACCTCCCTTGCCCAGTTGGCAAAGACATTCTTCAGGAGGCCATCTGCTGTGGAGGGACCTGCTTGTCATCTCCCTGGGACTCTGCACCCATTCTCCATTGAAGCAAATGCTTGCTTCTTGGTTTCCTCCTTGAGACCCCCTTTGCTATTCGCGAGGATTAAAAATAGACAGTGTGAAGAGTAAAACAGATGGACGTAGTCATTGATCGGGGCAGTTTGTGGCAGTTTTGTAGAAAATTATGACCTATTTTTTTCCCTGGTGTTGAGGAGCATTGATTTCTGTGTAACCCATGAAGCATGATGCATCTGTTTCTCCAGTGTCACAGTGGGTCTGACAGAGGAGAGCTGGACACTGTGCAGTTCTTAGAATCCTTGCAGTACCTGGTAACTCCCCTGTATGTTCATCCATCCATTCATTTGTTAATTCATTCTCCAATCCATCCCTTCATCCCTCCATCCCTCCATCCATCCATCCCTTCATCCATCCATCCATCCATCCATCCATCCATCCATCCATGCATCCATCCATCCATCCACCCATCCATCCACCCATCCATCCACCCATCCATCCACCCATCCATCCACCCATCCATCCACCCATCCATCCATGCATCCATCCATGCATCCATGCATCCATGCATCCATCCATCCATCCATCCATCCATCCATCCATCCATCCATCCATCCATCATTCCATCATTCCATTCTTCTTCCCATCCATCTAGCCATCCATACTTCTTTCCTCCCATCAATCCATTCTCCTCATCCACCTATTCAACCATCATCTATCATCTGATCTTCCTTCCTTCCTTCCTTCCTTCCTTCCTTCCTTCCTTCCTTCCTTCCTCCCTCCCTCCCTCCCTTCCTCCCTTCCTTCCATTTTCTCATCCATCTATCATTATTTCCATCTATCATTATTTCCATCTATCATTATTTCCATCTATCCATTGCCCATCTTCTCATCCATACTCCTATTTGTCTATCCTCCCATCTACTTATCTCCTCCTCTTTCCCCTCTCCTTCCCTTCCCTTCTCCTCCTCCTCCCTCTTACTCCCTGCATCCTTACCTCCCTTTCTCCTTCTCTCCCTCTCTTCCTCTCTTCTCATCTGTCCACCTACCCACCTTCTAGCCTGTAAGTACTTCTTTTTAGGAAACACGGGGTGGCCGCCAGTGGACTAGAACATACATTCTGGGAGGACTGGGACACTGTGGCAGAACCAGTTCTATTGGTTAGGTAGGTCTGTTGTCACAAAGTTAGGCTGAGTGATTGTATTAAAGGATGTGTTCTCAGTCACATAGGAGCCTCGAGTCATCTTCCAAGTGGTCTCTAGGGATTATAAGTGCTCCTTCTATTCTCCATGCTCTTTCACTCCAGATTTCTTCATGTGTGTTTCATGGTGCCCATTAGGGCTGTCCCAAGGCATGGCTGGTGCATCAACCTTCTGTGGGGTCACTGGATCGGCCCTTGAATAAAATACACAGGTCCCACCATGGAAGAATACAGAGACCCTAATGTCATTTTGTGTTACAAAGTGTCCTGCTTCTGCTTAAGTAACACATTCCTTTATTGTAACAATCAGTACCTTGGTCTTGGTCCTGTGTCAGTCTCCACTTCCTTGACCAGGGACAGGGTGAACCCTGCAGTGGCGGGTGGGGCTAGCCTTCAGCTGACCCCTGCTTCCTGCTCAGTCCCAGGGCGCATCCTGCCTTTACCAGGCTGGAAGAAAGAGGAGTCAACTAGGGAAGCTGCACAGCACTAGGATCTCTCTGTGGCCCCTCCCAGGACAGCCATGGAGGGGAGCTGGTCTTCTTGTCCACTCTTCTGTGGGTGGCCCCAGGTTATCTGCTGTTCACTCACCAATGATACTTCAGGGCTCTGGAGCCATGACCTCTCAAATGGTCCTCTCAGGGTGGTCCAGGTCCTCATCATCCATTCC
The DNA here is from genome assembly GCA_902168405.1 of Peromyscus aztecus. Lineage (NCBI taxonomy): Eukaryota > Metazoa > Chordata > Mammalia > Rodentia > Cricetidae > Peromyscus > Peromyscus aztecus. The sequence continues at coordinate 5,843 of CABHPQ010141797.1, read as the reverse complement.
CAGGAGACATCTGTCTAGGACTACTCTTATCTCCCTTTAAGCCTTCATGTCCTTTAGATACCCAGAGCCATCACTGGCCTCATTCTTGGTCCTGTGCTCTCTAGTGTTGATGACCAACTGGCCAAGATCTGGAACCATCAAGGGGACAAGCCTCCATGTACACCTGTGAAGGATTATCTAGTTTACATTAGTCTCTGAATTATCTCCATTAGATTCATTGAGCTGGGAAGACCTACCCTAAAAGTACATCACATTATTTAGTGGGATGTGTTCTTAACCATATAAAAAGAGGAAAGCTAGCCAGCACGAGCATCCATCCCTTTCTGTTTCCTAATTGAGGATACAATGTGACCAATGAGCTCCTGCCTCCACAACTTTCTTGCCAAGATGGCTACTCCCTTACAACTATGAGCCCCCAGACCTCTTTCCCCCTTAAGTTGCTTTTTTAAGGGTATTTTATCATAGCAAAAGGAAAACTAACTAGAAAAAAGACAAACCCATTGTCTAGGGGCCCCCCAGGCTCCTCTCCCTCCTTGAAGCAAAAGGAAAGGTTCCACATATTCCCTAATGCAGCAGAGAAAGTAAAGCCATCAACTTACATTCTTGGGACAACACCTTCTTGAGCTGGTCAACTTCCCGTCCTTGTAGCCTCCAGGTGGTTGTGACTAAGAACTAGTAAGACCCACTTGGAGCTATGAACAAACGAGTCTTTTGCTACGTACTGTGCAATGGGTTTTTGCTATGTACAGCATTTAGCTTTGTCTTATAGAAGAAAGTAAGCCTTGGAGCCCATTGCAATATCCTGGGGATTGTCTGAGAAGCCTTAAGTCATGCAGATTCCTGGGGACAAATCCCAGGCTCTCAGCATCTCTTGCAGGTCTGGCAGGAGCCTTATGTGACAATTAATCTTGACAGGATCTAGACTCATCTGGGAGACAAGTCTTTGTGTGTATATGAGGGAGTTTGTAGATTGAGTCAGCTGAGGTTGACATCCCTTAGGCAGCAGTTCCAGACTGTTTAAAAGGGAGAAAGAAGCTGAACACTGGCACCCGTCTCTCCCTGCTTCCAGACTATACATGCAGTGTGACCAGCCACCTCACTCTGTTGTCACAGTGCTGGTCCCACCACCATTACACTTTGAGTCAAAATAAACCTTCCTTCCTGAAGCTGCTTCTCGAGCCTGTAAGGTTGACAATGTTACCATCACAGAAGTTTATGGTGGCAATTACTTAGGCTTAACAAGGAGGAGCCTCTGGCACCTGCTGCAGCCTGATTTGATGTTATGCTGATGAAAAGAGCCAGACACTGTGGTGTCTCAGTGTGACCAGATTTACAGAGTGGGATAGTGCGGGAAAGCTGGCATGAGGAAGACACAAGAGCTTCTCAAGGAGGACAATTTCTGTTTTGCAAGTTGAGAGGCATCTGAGGTGGTGTTGTTGTTGGTTGCTTAATAATGTGATTGTACTAACTTAAATGTGAACATTTAAGAATTAATAGAATGCTGGTCTGGAGGGAGGCTTCATCATTTAAGATCACTTAATGTTCTTGCAGAGGACCTGGGTTTGAGTCTCATCACCCACGTGACAGCTCACAACCATTGTAACTCCAGTTCCAGGGGCTCTGACACCTTCCTCTGGCCTCTGGACACTGCATACACATCATACAAATACATACGTGCAGATAAAACATACACATAAAGTAAAAATTAAAAACAAGAGAATGGTTAGGATGGCGAAGCAAATGTTACATATTCAACATGATTTAAGAATTAATTCTAAATGTTAAAGGAAAAAGAACCCTCCAGGTCTGTCTCATAGGATTGAGGCTGAGGAAGCTGTCAAGCTTCTCTGGCAGACATGTGCATTCATATAAATTAGGATGGATGGGAGAGCTACAAGAGACCCTGGAAGGAACCACTGTTTGTAAATGCTCAAGTGGAAGGTGTTGCTGGGATGTGCTTTTCTCTCTGCTGCTGAGTTCTGATAGGGCTTTATCTGATGTGTGGTCTGCAAATGTTCCCTCCCACTCTGTAGCCTGTCTTTTAATCCTCTCCAAGGACCTTTGAAAGAGACAAGTTTTTAATTTTGACAAAATCTAGTTTGTCACTTTTTATTTGTGGATTCTCTGTGTCTACCTCTGTCTCTCTGTGTCTCTCCCTCTGTCTCTCTGTCTCTCTCTGTCTCTTCCAGTCTCTCTCTGTCCCAATTGCTCTAAGTAACTCCATCAGCTGAACTAGCTCTCCTTTCTTCACTTAGATGCTTTGGACCTGTGCGCACCACCAGCTGTGTGCACTTGTGGGCCTGTCTCTGGGCTCCCTGTTCTATCTCACCCTTGTGTATCCATCTCTCATCATCCATCATAGTCTTGGCTAGTCTAGCTCGGCAACAGGTCTTGAAATTGGGCAGATCATGTCTTATAATGTATTTAGTTTTCAAAATTGTTTTGGTGACTCTAGATTCTTCTCTTTTCAAAATAAACATTAGAACAGCTACAAGACAGTGTTGCCGGAGTCTCACAGGAATTGCACTTGATCTCTTTATCAGGTTACAGATCAATGACATTTTTACTGTATTTAATTTCCCCATCTATGGACATAGTATGCCTCTCCATTTATTTAGATCCTTGATTTCTTTCACGTGCGGTGTTAATGTTTTATTCCATAAGTCCCATATAGGGTTCTTTATATTTACATCAAAGTATTTAATTTTTAAGTACTGTACATGCTATTTCACATACCAGCTCTGTGGGCCTAACTGATAAAACATTGCATGTATTGGGCTTGTAGATTTGGCTCATTGTGGAAAGCTTGGTGAACAAGTGTGAGGTTTTTTCTTTTTTATTAAATTATTAAAAATTCTTTTTAAATTTTATTGACCTTTGTTTTATATGTATGGTGTTTTGCCTGTGTATATATGTGTGAGCTACATGTGTGCAGTGCCCACAGAAGTCAGAAAGGCACTAGAGCCCCCTGGAATTGGAGTTACAGATGGTTGTGAGCCACCATGTGGGTGCTGACAATTGAACTGAGTCCTCTGCCAGAGCAGCAAGTGCTCTTAACTACAGAGCCAGCTCTGTAGCCCCAAATTCACTTGATTTCTTTCACGCTTATTCAAAACACTTTTTTGGGGGATGGGGTGGGGGACAAGGTCTCTGCGTAGCCCTGGCTGGTCTGGAACTTGCTATATATACCAGGCTGTTCTCTAAATCTCAAAGATCTGCCCACTTTGTCTTCTGAGTGCTGGGATTAAAGGTATGCACCACCATGACTGGCTTCAAGTTCAAAGCTTTGAGTTTAGTTCGAAGTATTGAAATTGTATGAATTTAAGATGTTGAACTTGAGGTTTCGAATTAATTGTAATTATATTACTGTATAGTATTACATTGTAACACAATTGTTACATATTGTTACAATGTAGCAAAAGTCACATTGTAACTATATTGCTGTGTAGCAAGCATGCTGTAACTATATTACTGTACAGCTAATACATTGTAACTATATACAGTGAGTACATTGCAATTGTATGAGTATATTGTGATAATATTACTGAATAGTAAATAAATTAGAACTATGTTACTATGTAGTGAGCACACTGTGACTACATTACTGTACAGTGGTTATATTGTAATTATATGAGTATATTGTAATTATATTACTGTATAATGAATACATTGGAACTACATTACTGTGTAGTGAGCACACCGCAACTATATTACTGTATAATGAGTACATTGTAATTATATTACTGTATTGTGAATGTGTTATAACTATGTTACCACATAGAGAGTACATTGTAACCATATTAGTGTAGTTAGTACATTTTACTATATTGCTGTACATTGAGTACAAGGTAATTAATTATATTACAATATAGTCAGTACATTGCAATTATATTACTATAGAGTGAGCATATTGTAATTATATTACTGTGTACTTAGTATATGGTAATTACATTACTGTATAGTGAGCATATTGGAATTATATTACTGTGTAGTTATTACATTTTACTTTATTACTATATAGTGAATACAAGGTAATTATATTACTATATAGTGAGTACATTGTAACTGTGTAGTTAGTATATGATAATTTTATTACTATACAGTGAGCATATTGTATTACTGTGTGGTTAGTACATGATAATTATATTACTATATAGTGAGCATATTTGTGTAGTTAGTACATTTCATTAACTATAGTTAAAAAGAAATTGTATATTCAAAGTTTCCTAAGAGTGTATCTTAAGAGTGCTCTCTATAGAACAAAGTAATTATAGAAGCCAAGTTGTCTTGAGTGTGACAATTGTATTTTATTTTCTGTCCCATCACCAAGGGACATTGAATTTGCCCCTTGTATCTTCTGAACTTGCTCAACTCACCAGTTGCTCTCTCACCAGTTCTACAGGCCGTTTTTTGGCTCTTCACACTTTTCCGCATAGAAAGCATGTCTAATAGGACCTGATTGTGCCTTGTGTTTTGACCTGTGTAACTTTTGTTCCTCTGTGGGTAAGGCCGCCACTGGCTGGTCCAGCACTACCTGAGCAGGGGAGGAGAGAGACGTTGAGATTCTGCCTGTGGCTGTTGTATTGAGCTGGGGGGTGGGGAACAGGCCTGAGTAGCTTGATCTGAGGTGGTGGCTGCCTCTCCCTCCTTGGATCAGCTGCACCAGGCTGGGTAGTCTTTGTGGATGGTGAAGCTGCATGTATACTCAAGGACACTGACCAGCTCATGTGGATGTTTTCTGTTTTCCTTTCTCTTTGCTCTCGAAGGCCCTATCATAACCATATCTGTTGTCTGTTTGTCTGTCTATCTATCTATCTATCTATCTATCTATCTATCTATCTATCTATCTATCTCCTATGCATCTATCTACTATCATTTATTTTCCATCCATCCATCCATCCATCCATCCATCCACCCACCCACCCAACCATCCGTCCATCCACCCATCCTTTATCCATCTATCTGTCTATGTATGTATCATTTATCTATCTATCTATCTATCTATCTATCTATCTATCTATCTATTGTCTGTCTTCCATCTATCTCTCCATATATATGCATATTCAGTGAAACACCATTTCATCTTGATGCCTCCCACTCTAACCTGGTTGTTTATGTTTCTTCCCAGTCTCCTTCTCTTGTCTGTCAGGGGCTCCCACTGTGCTCTATCTACTCACTAGCCTGTTCAGTCTCTGCAAACATGTACGATGCCTTCAGGCTTGCTGGCCCTAGGCCTTAGAGGGTCATTCTAACCCAGTAGGCTGCAGTGCTTTGGAGACACGGCTTGTCTCCAGTGAGCCTTCTCCACACACTCCTAATTTACTTAGACTGATTTCTTTTTCTTCATCTTCAGTGAGGTGACAGCCATTGTGTCATAATTACACACATTTGTCATGGTTTTTATCTCAAAAAGTCCTGACCTCCTGTTTGATTTAAAACACAATTTACCATAAACCCCATTTTTGCTTTGTGACAATCTTGTATTTTTTGACAAATGCATACTCTTTTATATCTCTCAGCATCATCTAGATAGTTCAGAGTCTGAAAGAGTGCCTTGTGGTTCACCAGTCCAACCTCTCCACTCCCCAGAGCCCTGGCCACCACCCTGTTTCCTTGTTCTATTGTTTTTTCTTATCTAGAATGTCACATAACCAGCATCACCTGTGTGTCCCTTAAAGATCAACTTCTCTCATCCCCAGTGCACATTTAAGATTCATCCACATTTCTGTGGCTCCATAGTCTTCCCTTTTAACCGTGACTAGTTTTCCGTTAGATGGATGAGCCTGTTTGTTTTACTCTTTAACTATTGAAAGACATTTCAGACTATAGAAATTATAAAAAAA
>CABHPQ010141794.1:0-11262 GCA_902168405.1 Peromyscus aztecus | reverse complement strand
AACAAACATCACACTGAAATATTATTTTATACAAATTAACATATACTAATGCAAAAATAGCAAAACCAAGTAGAAATCCTAATTTCTGATATCTAATGCAGAAAAGTTTTCACAATACCATTCTTGTAAACAGTGATTATGCTATAATTGAATGTATTCCCTCAGTAACTCATGTTGTACCTTACACCCTAATGAAATGGCATGAAATGAAGCCCATAAGAGAGATGAGGAAACAAGGTTCTCTCACTGTGGGCAGGATTACACCTCATGATTGGTCTTGAGGGGGCAAGTTTTTCTCTTCTCCCACTCTGCCTTCTGGAATACTTAGCAAGAAAGTATTCTTGAGATGGGAGAGTGGCTTACTATAGACATTGAATCATTAAAATCCTGATCTCAGATTCATCAGCCTTTTAAACCCAGGGAGTATTCTAATTTATATTCTTGTTTAAGAACCTAGTATGCAATATTTTATTAAAACAGAATTAATAGTTAATTTTACAAAACATAATAGTTAAGACGGAAAAAAATAGTTAATTTTACATAACTAAAAAACATTGAACTTGTTTTCATTAAAATGTGGTATACTTATCATTAATGTAATTGACAAAACTCCACTTAACATCATCCCTCAAACACTTAGTTTCCAATATACCATAAAATAGAAAAGATTGGTTTTCTCAACATGGCAAGCTCCTAATCAGTTTCAAGGTTGTCACATTTTTAATTTCTCTTGAGTTCAGGGCACAAATGTCCAGTTTCTGTTAGAAATCAGACTACGAATCCTGTAGATTGTCCCATGTCTTTGTAAGTACTGCTCTACATATCTTGGCTACAAACATGGGTTTCAGTTTGGATTGAATATGTTGTCCCCTCCTCATCCATGTCTAAATCACCCAGTTCTCCCATCCCCCACCCTGTTTATCCTCACCATTTTCTATTCAGACAGTCATAGAAACAGCAAAGTTCTCTAGAGCTGTCATGGCCTGATGGCACTAACTTAATTCAAAGTTGTACTTGTTAACATGGCAAACAAATATTCGAGGTAAATTGTTTCAGAAAGCTTTCAGAAAGAGCTAATATTTTACATTCCCTTCTATAACTGAAATGTGGCTTCAAAATTTGCCACTGCATTCTCAATATTATAATTAAGAAACTGGGAAGTTTGCCTGGCAGCGGTGGTACATGACTTTAATCCAAGCACTCTGGAGGCAGAGGCAGGTGGATTTCTGAACTTAATGCCAGCCTGGTCTATACAGTGAGTTTGAAAATAGCCAAGGCTCCAAAGATAAATCTTGTCTCAAAAAACTCTAAAACAAACAAACAAAACAACAACAAAAACCAAAAAGAAAATGAGAAATTTAATATTAATCAATTTCTTAATACATTTTATGGTGTGTTAGTTGTTTTGAATGTAGGATTTCTGTGTGTGCAAGTATATGCATATATTCATTTATATGGTCAAATATGACTGTAATATGGCATAAAAATATTTGGTGACTTCTTGAGACTTTAAGTATGCTTGTTTAGTTCTGATTGGGAAAAACAAAAACTGGTCCTCTCCAAATAGGCTAAATAGGTGTAGTATTTCAAAGTTCCATGGAACATCAATGAAGAGAAATTGCGTAAGTTCATAGAATGTTTATGTCTAGTATAGATATTGTGTGGTGGAGGGGGCACATTTAGGCCACAGTGAAAATGGAGAGGCCAGAGATCCACCTTGGTTACTGTCCCACAGCCTTCTAGGGATTTTACTGTCTCTATCTCCAAGGTCACCATAAGCACGCTGAGATGAAAGATGAGCAACGGTGCACTGTCTTTGGTGTGTTCTTGGGATCGCTTGTTCAAACACTTGCTGTGCAAGTATTCTGTCCACTGAGGTCTCTCCTTATCATCTGTCAGGTTTTCTTTTCATTTTGTGTATTGTGAATGAATGAGCAAGTTTACTCAGAAATAAATGTGGGACACGAATTTGACAAAACATACTGTAGATTAAAAAAATGGGGCTAAGGAGAAGTTTAAAGAATTTGAAACTTTTGGCTTATTTTTACATATAAATTTAATCATGATTTGTATCAGATTCAATCTGCTATCTGAGCAGCTGAGTGTGCAGCTTACATCTGGTTTACACAGTTAAGTAGTCATTACCACAAACTCAATTTGCTAAGAAATTATGCACATTTCAGATGGGGAAATGTTTAGTTTATTACTGATAAGTTTAAAGAAATATGTATGAAATGTTGTAAACAGCCTTAATGTTATTTATCTCTCCATACTTTCTCTCTCATTGTGGTCCTTGCTTCTTTCACCCCAATTAGAGTACTCCTTCCTTTTTTTTCTGTTTTCCCACTCATATTGCCTGTGTCTTACTATCCCCTTCACTAGAGCACTCTCTTTTGCTCTACCTGCCATGTTCCTATTTTTTTCTTTTGTATCATGAATTCTCTAGGTTTTATACTCACATCGAAAGACTCTCATTTAGGGCTCACAAATAAGAAGGAACTTGTGGCTTTGGATCTTCTTGCCCTAGGTTATCTCACCTGTGTAACAGTTCCTAGTTCCCTCCATTTACCTGAAAGCATCATGACTTCCTACTCTGCAGTAGCAGAATAGAATTCCCCTGTGCACATATACTGCATTTTCATCATACATTATTTCCACTCACTAAATATTGTGACTAGATCAACAATGATCCTAGTTGGACAAGTATCTATGGAATAGAATGTGGAGTTGTTTAGGACAGCTGGGTCATATGGTTGACCTGCATAGCTTTACAAAACAGAATTCTATTTATTAATTTCTATGTATATGAGTATTTTGCATGTACATAAATATGTGTACCACATTAATGTTGGTACCCTGGGAGGCTAAAAGAGGATATCTAATCTGATCCTGTGGAACTGGATTTATAATGGTTGTTAGGAGTCATATTTTTTCTAGGAAACAAACCTTGATTCTCTTTGAGAACAGTGAGTGTTCTTAGTCTTTGTGACACCTCTCCAGGACCTACTTTTATTTTTTTGGAGTGTTTTTCACACAAATTTCTATGCTGACTGCTTCAGTTTTCAATTCTCCTAACTGAAAATAAGAGTTTCCCCTTCCCCACATCCTCACCAACTTTAATTTCAGCTGCAGCCACTCTGATTGGGATACATGCAATTTCAAAGTAGTTATAATTTGAATTTCCATAATTGTTAAGGTTGTTGAATACTTTTAAAAGACTTTTTTATCCTTTTTAATTTTTATTTTGAAAACTGTATGCTCAGATCCATAGCCTATATTTTTGAGTCATGTGTTTTCTTAATTCTTTGGTTCATTTGTTTTTCTTTAGTTATATGTGTATTCTGGATATTATCCTCTACTACATGTGTAGCTATAGGATTCATTTTCACTCAGTTTATTGGCATTTAATCATTTAACTTTCATAATTAGTATAACTTGTTTTATAGAAGAGTAAACGGTCTATAGTGGAGGATTTTTTTACATCAAAATAATGATTGTACGGTGTATAGCTGTACTGTTCTATTTATTCCTATTAGTTCAAATTGGTTGAGGTGATTTCTGAATTAATATACAAATCTATTGCTGCTTAATTGTACCTGTGTTTTTCCATTAAACTTGAAGGGAGAAAAAGTGGAGTGCTGCTTCCCCAAGAGGTAACACTTGGAGCACTAGGTAACAGAAATCCTGGCACCAGGGATGAGAAACTTTTCTTGGATGTTTTGGCCAGAGGAATAAAAGAGTCCTCCTACAGAATATGGGATATTGACATTGACTTTGTTTGCCTTCCAGAATTTGAAACTAAGACCCTACTGTGAAAGTTACCACAACATTTGTAAACAAGACTCAGAGGAACCAAAACAGAACTTACACGGAAGCCTATCATGTAAAGTTAGATCTCATAGCTATACAACATGCCAGGAGAGAGAAGAAATTGGTAGTTCTTGCAAGGTGTAAATCCTATGAAACACAGAACGGCTGGGCCAGAAAATTAAAATATTCACAATGGTGCAGGCAAAATTTTTATGCATAGGTAAACAACTGTTGTCTGTTTAGACATAATTCTAATTTCATAGGAAGGAATTTCGTGCATGGTACGTTAAACAGAGCCATGTATGCCTGGCTAGTGAGGTCATGAACAATATAAAGGAACCTACTACAACTATATTTCTAAACTTATGTAATTTGCAATTGCATTCTAAATACTTGTTCTTGTGCTGAGAGGTTAAGTCTATCTTTCATCTTTCATCACAGCAGCATCTTTTTGTAGAAGACAAGGATCATTTATGAAATTCACAACTAGTCAAAATTCTTCAGAGAACAACAGAACATGGATGTGCAGCAAGCATTTTCTTTTGGGGCTGCCACCCAGCTCCCAAAGCAAGACACAAAGACTTCTTAGTTTTGAATACTTGGCCTTATCTTATGCTTGTCCCATCAGCTCTTACAATTTAAGCTGTTTCTCTTGGTTTACATTTTGCCTCAGGGCTTTTTACCTTTCTTTCCTTAGTATATCTTACTTCCACTGCTTCTCATGTCTGGCTGGCTGGTAGTTGCCTGGCTTCTGGCTTCAGGTGTGTCCCTCTCTTTCTCCCTTATTCTCTTCTTCTTCTCTCTTGAGCCTAGATATCTCTTCCTAATTATTCTCTCTGCCTTCCAGCTCTGCCTATCCCTCTCCTGCTGACCACTCAGCTTTTTATTAGACCATTCAGGTGCCTTAGGCAGGCAAAGTGAAACAATGCATCACATTTTACATAATTAAATAAATGCAACCAAAACAAATATAACACACCTTCACATAATTAAAATAATATTCCATAGTATACATATGAAACATCTTTCCCTAGTTAAAATAATATCACACAACATAGGTGTCCATCTTTAACTGGTACATCTACAACATAGTCCCTCTACTTAATGTTAAGAAACCTTATGGAAGAAGGGTTTTAAAGAGTGTATGAGCCAAAGGACCAGATTATCTGATGGAAGATACTGTCTTCTGTATATGACTAGGAAGCAGGACGCTACACATGTGAAACACAACAATATGGTAGCCTATACAAACCTGCACAGTGGCAGCACCAATTGTCATGGAAATGTAGGTAGGGGTATTTTCACATGGTCTCAATCCTAGATAAAGTGTTAAGGCAATTACTGACTTCTAAGAGAAGGTCTTCTGTTGGAACCAGGTCCTTTTTAGGCTATGCAATATCATATGTTCAACACTATACATATGAATAAAGCAAAATAGACTCAAAAATGTTATTCATGTGTGGCTGGGAAAGTGTGTGTGTGTGAAACAATAATAAATGACTAAGTGGTTAATAATTTGAGATGGAGGGAAGGGGCACATAGGAGATTTGAAAGAAAGAGGGCAGGGTGGAAATGTTAAAAAAATTTCAAAAAATGAAAAATAAGGAGGACATATAGTGGGGGGTAAGGATTCTAGGGGTTGGATCTTGGAGGATTTGGATGTACTCAAACCAAAATGTATGAAATTTTTATGAGTTAATAAAGACTCTTAATTTAAAAAGTTAAAAACTACTCAATGCAAGGTCTAATTATAGTATTTTAAAGTATTTTTCATGAAGGTGTTATAATACATCCAAGAACAGCAAACATAATTATTCATTCTAGTTACAACACACTTGATAATTTATATTGCACTGTTAACGTATATTCTATTATTTTATAGTTCATACATTATACAAATCATTATACTGATTTCATAAGCTTTGGAATACTGCCTGCTGGTGGAAACCAAAGTCACTTTAATTCTGAGGTGTGTTTTTAATCCCTTGGTTTATAGTAAATTTCAGTATTATCATTGAATATGTAGCATTGGGTTATATTTAAAACTCTAATTAGTTTCTATATTTGAGACAATAAAATGCAAAAATAATGTCTTCATTAGTAATTCATTCAGTGTTTATGACCTTTTCCCTAGAAAAATAAATATAAAATTCTTTACTCAGCAGCTGTAATTTGATGACAAACTAAAATGGAACTAGTGCTGTTTATCTGAAATATCATTCTCACAGCTGGAAAGTTTCAGAATATTATCTCTGTGAACTGAAGTAATTTTATTTAAAACTGGAGAAAATCAGTATCTATTGAGGCCATTTTCCCCTAATTTTCATTTGTCTGATTTTTAAATACTTTACTGGCATTCACATGTGCATGTGCATACATATTCGTATGCACATACAAGCTCAAATTATCTAAGAATTATACTTGAAGATTGGAACATTGCCATAGACAATAATGAAGAAATTATGATGATCAGACAGCTCTACAATTTATTTAAAATCAGCACATCTCACAGGTGAGATAAGACATGGTAAATAGGAATGTGAACTTGTAAAACCTTGAAATATGTGAAGTATTCTTTTGAAAATGTATTTCCATACAAATTTATATGCCTGCACCCAAAAGATCTAGATATCAGTTCGTAAACCATGATATAAAAATAAAGTAATAATATCAACTTTTTGTTTCTGTGGGTTGTGCATCCATGAAATAGATGATTATAGATTGACAACTAGAAAATTAAATTTATACTAAAAGTATGCAGATATTTAATTTGTTAAACAATACAGCACAACTGCTTATATAGCCTTGGTCTTGTATTGGTTATTAAAGAGGTAATTTAAAGTGCATGAGGACACTGCACAGGTTACAACAGTAAATACTGAAGATGTAGCATCATCAATGAAACCATTGTAACTTGTTTTCTATTTCCAGAGATGAAATTTCTAGAGATATTTCTCATGAACCAATTCATAAGATGAATGGAGTTGTGTGGTTGCTAGAGCATCTTATCACATAATAATTAGGTTTGATTTCAGGCCAAGAGACTCCAATTTATTTATGTATTTTACAAAAAAAAGTATGGAACAATGTTCATGTAGGTAAGAGATACACTATGTCCTTAAAGAAATGACAAGGTTGCAAGAATTTGATGTAATGAACTGAGCAGCAGACAATTTTGGGTGTGTGAAATGTGGCCATGTGAGGCTCTGGAAAGAATTTGGATAACCAATATTTTCTTTGAAACTTTCACCTGTTAGGTAAGGTTATAGTACATTTGAATTTTTTCAAAACACCATAATTCAGAAATAAATTACATTGTTATTTTCTTCTAGCTCATAAGAATTATATCAAATAGCCAGGCGTGGTGGCACATGCCTATAATCCCAGCACTCAGGAGGCAGAGGCAGGTGGATCTCTGTGAGTTTGAGGCCAGCTTGGTCTATAAGAGTCAGTCCAAGGATAGGCTCCAAAGCTACACAGAGAAACCCTGTCTAGAAAAACAAAAAAAAAAAAAAAGAAAATAACCATACAATGACCTAAATAATATTTAAATGTACAAAGTACATATGTTTAACTTTTATGTATTTTCCATTCCAATTATGCTTTCAAACTTGATTGAATCCTTATTAAATCATTCATGTATCATGTTTTTCTTCCATTTTTATTTAAATGTTATACAAATTTATAAATTATTACAATTGTCTCTTTGATGCATTTTTTTCCATTTTCGTGTTGCAGCGGTTCTCACTTATCTGTTTCTAAATCCTGGTGACTATATTCTCTACTTTGACCACGTATATCTAGCTACACCCAACCTGTCATTTACCCTTTCTCCCTTCACATATTTCCTGCAGGACTGTCAACTATTCTTGATATAAACTGTTCAATAATTAGTTTATATCATTAATAAATGAATTGGCCCCTTTATTTAAAGAAATATATCTGCAGCGACTTTTGAAAACCCTGTCTGCGGTTCCTGAGTCTTGCTTGTTTTCTGAGTACTTTGCTTTTATTTTGGTCCTGGATTTTTAGGCAAAGGCAGGTTTTTCTCACTTGTCCTTCACTCCAGCTTGTCTGTAGGGTAGCATTCTTTGCAATTGTTTTCCAGTTATAGTCCTTGTTTTTCACAGCGTTCCTACTGGGAACTATGTACATGTTACCTCATCCCATCTTCAGTTCCTGATGTGTGGAAGAGATATAGTGCCTCATATTAGTTCTGGAAACCAGAAGCAAGTCCTTGGCATATCCTTTTCTCATAATGAGAACCATGATTCGATTAATCAGATGGATGAACAAAAACTTGTGCCCAGCTGAAGCACTTCACAGTCTGCCCCTACTGATACTGAATCCATTTATAGTATTGGACCTCTGCCTTGGCATGTTCGCCCAATTTTCAAATTTGAACTGTTGCCTAGGATGACTTGTTTTTTATCTTTTCCTTATTAGTTTGGAACTCTGGAGACCAATAATTACCTGAATAAGATCCAAACTACTAATTTCTTAGACCATATTCATTTGACCATTTGGCTGTCTACACTGGGACCAACCTTGGAAATCATAATAATTCCCATATCCCTTGTTAGTATCTGAGTCCAGGCTCTCTGAAACTATATAAGCATAGGATTAAATTGATTTATGTGTGAACTCATCTGCAAAAATTTTCAACAAATTATGCATCTATTATTTAAGATTACATTTATGTTTAATTCTATATTTAAATATCAATTATATATATGCTTTTTGGTATATATACATATATATTTTGTTAGATATATGAGAACTGTAGACAATTAATCTCTGAATAATCTAGGTTTATTTAATATCTAGCATATTTGAGATCTGCATGCTTCAAATATAAATGTTAGAAGCAAATATTAAAGTTTGAATGTATCTACTAGATCATAATTTGAGATTTTGAAAAGAATTATCAAACCTAGATATATTTACACTATAATTGGTTTAATAGCTCCTACTCATCTACATAGAAATAGTATCATTTTCAACAGAATTATGTGGATATTAATGCATATAAATAATTTGCTATTGTTTTTTTTCTGTTTTTATTAAGAGATTTTTCTATTCATTTTACATATCAACAACAACAGATTCCCCCGTCCTCCCTCCTCCCACCCCCCAGCCTTCCCACCCATCCCAACCCCCCATTCCCACCTCCTCCAAGGCAAGGTCTCCGTGCGGAGTCAGCAGAGCCTGGTACCTTCCTTTGAGGCAGGTCCAAGCCCCTCATCCCTGAACTGCACAAAATGTCTCACCATAGGCACTAGGTTCCAAAAAGCCAGCTCATGCACTAGGGACAGGTCCCGGTCCCACTGCCTGGGCTCCCCCTAAACAGTTCAAGTTAAGGAACTGTCTAGCTTATCCCGAGGGCCTAGTCCAGTACCATGGGGGCTCCTCAGCTATTGGTCCACAGTTCACGTGTTTCCACTAGTTTGGCTAGTTGTCTCTGTACTTTTACCAATCATGGTCTCAATATCTCTTGCTTGTAGAATCCCTCCTCTCTCTCTCTCTCGCCAATTGGACTCCTGGAGCTCCGCCTGGCGCTTGGCCATGGATCTCTGCATCTGCTTCCATTAGTCACTTGGATGAGGGTTCTATGATGAGTTAGGATATTCAGCTATCTGATCATCAGAGTAGGTCAGTTCAGGCACTCTCTCAATCATTGGCACTAATGGAGTCTTCTTTGTGGATTCCTGGGGACCTCCCTAGTACTCTGCTTCTCCCTATTTCCATGGTGCCTTCATTTATCATGATATCTCTTTCCTTGTTCTCCCACTCTGTTCCTGATCCAGCTCGAACCTCCCTCTCCCCTAAGCTCTCATTCCCCAGTCCCTTGACCTCCATTACCCCCCCTCACCCCCAGTTTGCTCATGTAGATCTCATCCATCTCTCCATCACTGGGCGATATCTCTATGTCTTTCCTAGGGTCCTCTTACTATCTAGTCTCGCTGGAGCTGTGGGTTGCAGTCTGGTTATCCTTATTATTAGCTTTTGTTTTAGAAGCATAGTTTTAGTTGAAGCTATAATTTCTTTCAAAGTGTTACTGGAATGGAGTGCTCAGAAATGACTTGGAGGTCTTAAGACGCTGCTGAAAGTACCGTGTTCCTCTGCCCAATGATCCTGCTCTGGATTTCAGTCAACTCTTTAATTACATCATCATTCTCCAAAATTTTTCACTTTCCTTTAATTCCACCCTATTTCCTATTCACCCCTCATATTGATTCTAAATAATACCTTTAAATTACTGTTTACTTCTTTGTTTCTTCAAACATTATGGCAGGTTTAGTCAAATATCCTCAATATAGGCTTTAGATCCCTACATGTGCATAATCCCTACAGTCACTCTCCTATTGCCCTACTCATTGGTATATTCAGCTTTCTGAATTATGCTTGATTACTTGATTCTTGGACTTTTCATTCACAGCATGTTCCTGGGTTTGGGGAAGACAGAAATGAAGAGTCATGAAATAGTCTTTGGTAGACCTGTCTAAACAGCAAAGTATTCAACAGTTAAAGAGTTATTTTAGACAGATTTCTATGACATTTATGTTAAGATTGGGGATCATATATAAACAGAACATAAAAAATTGGAAATTTGTAAACAGCATGGAAAGAAAAGTGTAAAAGGGCGTGCTCCAACAACAATCTGCTAGAGGGTACCAAATATAAACAATAGCTGAGTGCTAACCATCAAGATACTGAGGAAAATGGCTTTTTAAGTATAGAACTAGAAAGGAAATGTAGTTTCAAAAAGAGGATCTGGTTGTTTGTAATGTAACTCTAGTGCAAGACTCTATTATTGTTCCTGATACAACATTTGGATACCCCTACAGTAGGTTCAAGTGTGTCCAGAATTAGCTTTTCCTGGCAAACTCAATAGCAAAATCAATAAACATTTATGGCAACCATATGTATATTTGTTAAATCTCAAGGCACACTAAATTCAAGGGATATAGAAGATTCTGTCCAGATTTTAAAAATCATATATACCAGCCTAAGAAGGTCATGTACAAGCCTGCTGCTCAGGCAGTACTGCCCCAGATAAATTCTAATGAGATAATGGTTAATGTAGTTCAGGATTGGGGTCAACTTGGAAACCTAGAATTGTAAAGCCACTTCCACGTTAACATGTCCATGACAGAGCTATAAACCCTCGGTTCCAATGATTCAAAGCACCCATGTGAACTGAGTCTAGAAAAGCCATAATACAAAGGGAATGTGAAACCTTTGGGGATAGGGTACAGTTCTCCTGGTCCAGGTACATAAGCTGAAGAGCAGTCTAAGATTAATTTAAAATAACCAACCTTGAAATTCTCAAATTCTTAGAATTTAAAAATCTTACCAGACTTCCTTGGGGTTTGTATTGTATTTCTATGTGTCTCAACCTCAGTTTCTTTTTCTTTTTTCTTTTGGTTTTTTGAGACAGGGTTTCTCTGT
>CABHPQ010141792.1:0-33481 GCA_902168405.1 Peromyscus aztecus | reverse complement strand
TACCGTGCTTTGTGGACACCCATGGGAGGCCTGCCCCTTTCTGAACAGCAACAGAGGAGGAGTGGATTCTGAGGGGAGGGCATAGTGGGAAAGTGGGGGGAGGCTGTGGTTGGGATATAAAATAAATGAATAGATTTAATTAATAAAAATTTTTCAAAGGTCTATTAAACATGATCAAATCTAAAATAGACATGTGTAGCGATAGCTCATTGAAAAAGGAATAGCTCTTTTCAACAAATGATGGGGTACCAACTGGATATACATATACAGAACATAAATTTTGAGAGCTGGCAAGATGGCTCAGTGCATACAGGCACTTGTTACCAACATTGACACCCTGAGTTCTATTCCTGGAACCCACAGGATAGAATGAGAGAAATGACTGCTGCACGTTATCCTCTGACCTCCCTGGGTGTGATGTGTGTGCACACATACATGCGTGCGCGCGCGCACGCGCGCGCACACACACACACACACACATACACACATGCAGGCACTCTTGTATTTTAAATGCCTTGTATCTCATACTGAATACAAAAGTTCATTTATAATGGGTTTTATACCTTAAAAATATATAACCTGAAACTATAGAAGTCCTAGAAGAAAACAGGAAAAACTGCTCTTGGTTTAGGCTGAGATTTCTCAACAGCATCAAAAAGTACAGTGTTCATCAAAAAAAATATAAATTAGACCTCATCCGAATTCTGCTCTTCAACAGGAGTGAAAGAACCAGTGTCAATCTAGGAAATGTTATTTTCAAAACAGAAATAGAAGGTTTTGTACCCACAATACAAAAGGAACTCTAAAACTCAATAAGAGAACAATCTAAGCAGGGCAGTGGTGGCGCACGCCTTTGATCCCAGCACTTAGGAAGCAGAGGCAGGTGGATCTCTGTGAGTTCGAGGCCAGCCTGGGCTACAGAGTGAGTTCCAGGAAAGGCACAAAGCTACACAGAGAAACCCTGTCTTGAAACACCCCCCCCCCAAAAAAAAAGCAAAAATATTCAACAGCTACTTCAAAAGCAAATTTGTAGGTGACAAGCCCATAACTCTTTGGTCGATAGAGAAATATAGATTAAAACCACTTCACACCTATTAGAGTGGCTAAAGTTTTGAAAACAAACTAACATAACCTGTTGACCATACCAAGCTGTGGGGGACTTTATTCTCTTTCCTGCAGATGAAAATGTTGGGTGATGCAAATGCTTTAGGAAGCAGTTCAGCAGTCTCTTTCAGGATTAGGCATACTTTAGACTATATGAGCAAGGCAGCCCTCTCCTAAGTGTTTGGTTAAGAGCATTAGAAGCATATGCCATATGAAGACTTCTGTACTAATGTCCACATCGGCTTTGATTGTAATTGTTCAGAGTTGGAAACAGTCCAGACATCCCATAACTGATGGCTGTATACATGTTCTGTGATACGCCCTTAGATAGAAATGCAGTACTGCCCAGAAAACAAAAATGACCAGACTTGATATGTGCAGCAAGGAGCCAAACCAGACCAAAGGAGAACACATGCTATGTGGCTCCACTTTGATAAAATTCTTTGCCATTATTATTGGCCTGAAGTGACCGAAGGCAGTTGCTGCCTGGGAAGGAGCAGGGAGATGCAGAAGTGGGTAATTGCAAAGGGCACAAGGAAACTCTGGGATGATGGATTTGTTCCCTGTTTTGATTGTAGTGATGGTTGCATGGATGCATACACCTGTCAGCCTTACCAAGCTCAGTCCTTTGTGTATCCGCTATGCCTCATTAAAGGGAGGATGGCGGCTGCTTAGATGTTCATTGTTAGGGATTAACTCAATGGATTCCAGATGACTACAAAACAGAATATTATGCATCTGAGTTTTAAAAGGAAGTTAATCTGTGTGTCCAATATGAAATGATCCCACAAATAAATTATTAGTTGTGAAATGCAAGGTGCAAAACAACAGATGTGGAGCCAGACGTGATGACCCATGGTTTGAGAAGCTGAAGCAAGAGGATCACAAGTTCAAAGCCATCCTGTTCTACATAGACTATCCCAAAACAAAGCATTATGTTAACCTTCAAGTAAAAATGAGTGTCTGTAAATATGCATACATAACTGTGTGTGCAAGGGATGTATATACAACTACCTAAAGGTAGGTTTTTCTGGGGGTTGGGATTACTCCATTCACTTTGTTGATTGTTTTTTCTTCTGTGTTAAGAATGAAGTACAAGGGCTCACCTGCCTGACAGGAGCTCTGTCACTAACCTACACACTTAACACTAGGTATTTGTAAACCACACACACACATATGCATATATATACACCCACATACATATACCACACATATATAATTGCAGCATATATATGCATATATGCATATTTATGTTCTTTGTAAAAAAAACTGATAACAAAGATACAGAGGAAAAAAGAGAAACACAAAATGGTAGTTTTCAGTTCAAATGTAATCATCAAATGTAACTGTCAATTGAAAAAATATGTAACTGAAGTATAAGCCAGGAATGGAGAGATGGCTCAGCCATTGAGAGCACTTGCTGCTCTTTCAGAGGACCCAAGATCAGTTCCCAGCACCCATAGTTTGGCTCACAGCTGCCTCTAACTCCAGCTCCACCCACAAACACATGGCATACACAGACACATACATGTTAATGATTTTTTAAAAAGAAATGTAATTGAACTTGTTGACCTTTTTCTTTTTCATTATTGGAAACTGAAGCCAGGCCCTCAAGCACACTGCTAGAGCTCCCCTGAGCTCCACCCCAGACCAATAGCTCTTCTGTTTAGTTGTCTGTGCACTTTTAAATATAATAGCTAACCTCTTAGAGCTTTAATGAACATTCTGGGCTAAAAAAATTAATGTTATTAGTTTGTCCCAAGTAATTAAAATATGGTATGCCTCATTTCTTTTTTGTTGTTGTTTGTTTGTTTGGTTTGTTTTGTTTTTCAAGACAGGGTTTCTCTGTGTAGTTTTAACCTTTCCTGGATCTCGCTCTGTAGATCAGGCTGGCCTCGAACTCACAGAGATCTGCCTAACTCTGCCTCCTGAGTGCTGAGATTAAAGGTGTGCGCCACCACCACCTAGCATTATGCCTTATTTCTTAATCACATTTTAAAAACTAGTATTTTTCAAGCCTTTTGATTTCAACAAGGAAAAAAAAACTACTTTTTACATTATATGAGAATTGTGTCTTACTCAAGACCACAGCTAAGTGTTTCTCTATGAAGATACTGGCGCAGAGTAGAAGGGACCAAAAGCTGTGGGAAATAAAACTGCTTTAGGAGTATCATAGGGCTTGAACATTTGGCCTGGTGGGCCCCCCTCTAATATAAGTAGTCATAAAATTTATATACACATTTGTGTCAGGATCTAAAGACAGAACTTGCTGGTGCTATTGAGGTGGGGCATAGTAGGGAACTACTTACCACCAGGGTTGTTGAATGGATTTACCAAGACTCCTGACATCTTCCAATGAGTCTGAATGGATGAATGAGGAAGTGACCTGGGCACTCCCTTTGAATCTTTGGATCTGAATATTGATTAAAATTGTCTCTTCTGCCAGATGTGGTAGAGCACACCTGTAATCCCAGCACTAGGGAAGCTAGAAGAGGAGGATCTCATCTTTGAGGCGAGCCTGGTCTACATAGCAGAACACTGTCTCCATCAAAAACAAAATAAATAACTGTCCAAGAACACATTGCCATACTCAAGAACCTATCATACCTTGAGTAAGGTTTTCTACATTTCTAGAAACTGCTGGACTGGGAGAGTAACTCAGTGGTCGAGCACTGGCCGAGCCTGTGCAAGGCCCTGCTTTAATCCCCAGTACCGTAAAGCAACAACGATGTTTGCTGTAGTGAAATTTAAGGGAATGGAGGGGACCTTTGAGGGAATCACACTGGCCGCTTTCCACATTGTAATAGATGATTTCTTTTAAGAGGAGAC
This sequence comes from Peromyscus aztecus, assembly GCA_902168405.1. Classification (NCBI taxonomy): domain Eukaryota; kingdom Metazoa; phylum Chordata; class Mammalia; order Rodentia; family Cricetidae; genus Peromyscus; species Peromyscus aztecus. The sequence goes on along the minus strand of CABHPQ010141792.1, from coordinate 29,548 downwards.
ATTATCCTGCCAGGCATGGTAGCACACACCTTTAATCCCAGCACTTGGGAGGCAGAAGCAGAGGATCTCTTTGAGTTCAAAGCCAGCATGGTCTACATAGTGAGTTCCAGGACAGCCAAGGCTATTCAGTGAGAACAGGGTGCAGGGTGGGGCATTATCCAGTGCAATTCCCTCTTCCTACAGACTTGTCACACAGAGAAATCAGAACTGTACCCATCATTAGCAGTATCCTAATCCTGAATTATGAAACTTCATGTTGCCTCTGTCTTTGGAAGAGATTAACCAGTTCTTTACAAAACCTTGTCATCAGTGAAAGATGGGTGGGGCTCAGTGAAATAGTCTTTGTTTCAGGATTGATTTCCATGTCTCATCAGCTTCTGGCAGGAAGAGAATAAGCGTGTTAGAAGAATGTGGAGTGCTCCAAATCTGTAAAGCCTGGGGCACCTCGAGAGGCCGGGCTGGGGTTTGTGGTAGCATAGCGGGGATCTTAGGCTCAGCCCTGCTGCCAGGCCAGAGGTCGGTGGCAAGTAACAACCCTCTTTTGAGAACCCATCCCAGGGTTTTCCAAAGATGGTCACAGGCCTGCACATAGCATCTCCAGGCTAGGGGCTGAGTCTCCAGCATGAATCAGTGACTTGGTGTTTGTCAGTATTCTTCAGAAGCACTATCAGCCTCTGGTCTAATTTAGGTCAGCTGGGTTCCATTCTCTACCTCTTTCATTTCAGTGCCAAGGGAGTGATAGTCTTAAAATGTTACAGCTGGAAATAATATCCGAGGTCATCTAGTCCCAATGCTCAGGAGGAAATGTCTAGTTACTGCCTCCATGAGCCTCCAGTTCCCACATCGTCGCTGGCCTTTCTGCCCACCCGCAGGCCTTTGAACTGGGAATAGCTGTGTTCGGAATCACCTAGGACCAAGCTCTCACCGAGGTAGCCATTTGATGAGTTCTAATACAAAGGTAGCCACTCTTGAATCACTATCACAGCACTACCAAAGTGAGGCCTGGCAGTGTGGTGAAATCCTGGTCTGAGCTGGGCAAGACCCACTGGCCTTCGTCCACATCGGTGAATATCCTTTCCCTACAAGTTGTGAGAAGCATGTCCTGGGAAGTGTTAAAGGTCCTGGTGCAGCCTTGCAGGTTCACCTAGAACTGTTGAGTTTGATGCAGCAGGAGCCTCAGTTGAGAGCAAGGCCAGCTACTTCAGCTGGGTCTTCCATGGAAGCAGCAGCAGCAGCAGCAGCAGCACAAGCCTGCCATTGTTTCTGATGTCCCATTTGCATTTTAGTTCCCAGATTTCCTTTTGAATGAATGCCATGGTTTGTTCATATTCAGTTAGGTGACGTCACTATCCAGTAGGAATCCACATTGACCTTGCTAACAGACAGCCTGACCGTATTCCTAGCAACACACCTGTCCAGTGTATTCTAGTAGGCTTAACCAATTTTGAGGATCTGCCAGCTCTGTGCTACAGGACAGAGAGTGGTAAAAAATGTGGGTGACACTTATTAGCTGTGTAGCATCAGGTGTCTGTAATGGGAGTAATGTGGTAGCCTGCCTCCGAGAATTGGGTAACATCTCATCAACTGAGGTATGTACACAGCATTAATTCAACTCAGGGCCCGGCACACAGTCAGCCTCGGTAAAGTGGATGAATGCTGGACGTGATGGTACACATCTGTAATCCCAGCACTAGGGAGGCAGAGGCAAGAGACCAGCCTGGTCGGCTTTTGAGGTCCATGCCCTCCAGGAGCAACAAACAAAAATAGGTGGTGTCGGTGGTGGTGGTGGTGGTGGTGGTGGTGGTAGTGGTGTTGGTGGTGGGTGGTGGTGGTGGTGTCGGTGGTGGTGGTGGTGTCATTGTCATAGCATTGAGTAGCTCAGTAGACTGCTGTGACTATTTCCTCACCTGCAGGTTGGTTATTGGTCACCAGATCCTCATTCATAAGGTACCAGGAAGAGTAGTATTAGTCACTGTTGTTCTGACTGAAGAGTTACTATTTACCTAGCACCCCCTGACCCTCAGACTTCCCTCGCTAGGGTGGGAAATTTAAACCAGAACCAGGTGAGCCAGCGTTTACTAGGTCCCTACCACTCAGACCACAGCATTGGGAGTTGGAGTCAAAGGCAGGTGAAGCCAGAGGAGAGGATGTGATGACCTAGGAGTGAGTGACAAGGGCTAGCTTTGAGGGGAAGAGAAAGTAAGCCACCTCTGGCTGGGTGAAAACAGAACTCACGTTGGGGTGCACCATGACGAAATGTGAAGCCATTCCACTGCCCTCCTCAGGGAAGAAGCTAGCCTCAAAGACCCAGAGCTCCACACCATACATCCAGGACTGTAGACCATGCCCAACTCGCACCCGGAAAGCTCCACAGAGCCGAGACATCCAGTGAGAGTCTTCCTCACGACTTGAGTGTGTATCTGGTGCTAAAGAAAAGAGAATTCAGATCTAGAACATGGCAACAAGAAGAGGAAAATCGTGTGGAACGGGGCCCCTTACGTAGGGACAGGTAGCCTAGAGATCTTGCCTCTCCATGGGCTCAGCTGTAGATCAGGTCTTGGACTAGATGGCCACAGCCTTTTCAGTTTTAATGTAGTACCAAGTCCACTAAAAGCCCCATCTTGTTCCCTTTACACATTAGGCTCTTGTGTTTGGTGCTGTGCACTGTGGAAGTAGAGCCATGCATTCAGGGAAAAAAAAAAAAAAAAAAAAAAAAAGACGTCATAGCATTGAGCAGCTCAGTTGACTCCTATGGCTATTTCCTCCTGCAGGGTGCTTATCAGTCCCCAGGCCCTCACTCATAGGGTACTGGAAAGAGTAGATAATAAAAAGATTATAGAACACTGTAGATGTCAAATACTGTGTCATAGGATAGCCACGCAGGGCAGGAAAGCAGTATGAGAAAGACTGGGCATTCTTCTCCACTGAGGTTTAAAAACTGCGTTCTAGATTTTTAACAGCAACTAATAATCTTGATCTGTATTTTTCTGTTAATTGGAACTGCTCAACACAATTTAGGGCAGCGCCTTCAATATCAGAGTGTGTTTGTTAATGGGAGTTATTTCACTGTTTTACAACCTAAATCCTTTTACAAAGAACTCGAGACAAGCTTATTTCATTTCCAGTTCCAATCAGCAGCCACGTCATTACAGTGCGTAGCACTGAGGAGCCAAGTTTAGAGAGCCACAGGAAGTCTAGACTCTAAGCTGCTGCTTATAAACTGCAGTCAGCTGCAGCTTCTGCAAGGACAAATCATAGTTGCAGATTTTATTGGACACTTTTCTATGAGGAGATCAAAGCTACTTTATGGACTTAATCTACTTAATTTTCACAACATCCCTGCCGTGTAGGTGGCTGCTGCCATCCTCAGTTGATACAGAACCACAGACCTATGAAAACTAACTTCCAGGTCACACACACAGGAGAACATCATCAAGAATGGGAACTAGAGTCTACATTTTAGTTTCTCTTCCCATGTGTCCACATTCTCCTAAGTAAAGTGACTTGAAAATTCTGTGTGTAATTTATACATGCTCAGAAAACTGGTAGATTTGCTAAGCCTTCATAGTCACAGATATTCTAGAAATATCTATCATAAGTTCATTGGGTGTTAAGGTCACAGTAATAGCATTGTGTGGTTTGTTGAATCAAATATGATTAGATTTGACTGGCTCTGAGGTTTCCAATTTTAGGAAAACATGAAGGGAAACACGAGCTTCAGAGTTGTCTCCATTAAATGAGGTTATTTGCATAATATATATAGCAGAGAGCTGGCCCTTAGCCTTCAATGCATCATAGCTCTCATTACAAAACAGGTTCTTGGAGTACTTACTTTGGTAAGACTTGCACTGAGGGTTTAAGCTCTTAAGTGAATTCAGATGTACAGGTGGTGTTTTATTGTTTGTCTGTGTGTTTGTTTGTTTTATTGGGAGAGGCTTGTGCATGCTGTGCTGCACACGGGGTTCAGAAGACAACATTCATCGGTCAGTTCTCCCCTTCCGACTTGTGAGTCCTGGGGTTCAAACACAGTTCGCCAAGCTTGGTGGCAAGAGTGTGTATCTGCTGAGCCATCTCCCTTGGTCCTGTTTTTGTTTGAGATCGGTCGCCCAGACTGGCCTCAAACTCACAGCCGTCCTCTTGCCTCGGCACTCTTTGAGTGCTGGGGTTACAGGCATGCGTTGCCACGTGCAGCCACACTGTTCATTTTAGAAGAACGCCGTGTGCAGTAGAGCAGGCCTGCTCCCTGCCGTGTCCCTTCTGTGTTCCCGTGTGGTAAAAGATGCTTGCTCAGGAGGGAGGTGCTGTACTTGAGCTTGGGTTTCTGTCAGAATAGATTACCTCTTCAGTGGACCCTTGAGGAGCTATTGAGTCTTATGAATTAATTCTTGATTTCAAAATTCTTTGGGGTCTCATGCAGTGTATGTGGAAACTGTCCAGTTTGGTTCTAAAGAGGGGAAGGGAGGGAGGGCCCGGGCTCACATGATCCAGTTGGTTTGGGAACTTGGAGGAGACAGGATTGTCTGAAGGGAAGGGAACATCAAACTGAGAATCCAGTACCATACACGTTCCTGCCAGCAGCCCTTGTTCCCAAGTGGGAATCCTACAGAAAGCACGGTGTCCTGTACTCACACCACACCAACAGAGTCAGATCCCTAGGAGTGGGGAACCTAGACTTTCCAAGGCTTGGGAACCATTGCCACAGCCATGAAAAAACAGAAGCAACTCCCGATTCCCCCAACGTCACTTTCAGGGCTAGTTAGTGACCAAGGCGGCCAGCCCTAGGTTCAGATCACACTTCAGCCGGTACAGGGTCTTCCCAAGGCTGCCCCAGTTCCCTAGTTCTCTACGGCTGAGGAGAAAGGGCAAATGAGTCTCTGTGCCATAGAGAGCCTTCTGACCTTAAAGGCCCACTGTGGTGGTAAGTGAGTTAAAGGATGTTCCGTTCACTGTGTCCTTTACTGACAGTCTGTTCTGTAGACAACTGAAAGGGTGCTAAATTAAGCCATTTTTCAGAGAGGTCTGAGTCATCTAGTGGCAGCTGTCGGTGCCTCACTGGAGGTGCTTTGATCCTTGTCTAAAAGCACACATTAGTCCTGTGCAGCAGTGTGATGGCCAACGCTAAGGGACTTACCCAGATAATGGGTAGGCCAAGGGCTTCCGGGGCTTCCGGGTTACTCTCGGGCCAGGAGAAGACATGGGAGCAACATAGCAGATCCCACCAACAGTCTGATCTCTCAGCCAGGAAAAGCTTGAATGTATCCTACCTGCCCAACAGAGAAGGGACGTACCTAGCTCAGGTCACATGGGAATTTGGGAGCAGATGGTAGGACACAGTGTGACCAAATTGGTTTCCTCAAGGGAGTTTCCTCTATTCAGTCAGGAAGGCTTGCATTAGGAGTTAGCATTTCAAGGACATCTGGGGATGAGGGTTGGGAAACCAGTCCATACACAGGTGACTATGGCATGTGTTTAAGAAGGATTGTGCCCAAAAAAGATCATGTAGTATATTGCATTAACCCAGTTGTGAAGCAGCAGATATCACTGTTTTATACCATGGAGAGAGATCAGAGTAGGAATCTGAAGAGGCTAAAACTCACCAAACGATTACCAATAGACAGGATTGTGATGGGTCATGACATCATGAGTGGTGGTGGGAAGTGGTTCAGGAGGGTTAAAAATCACTGCCACCATTCCTGAGCAGCTATTTCATGCCATGTCCCAAGTCTAGCATGTTACATAAAATGTCTTTTTCCTCAAAACAGCCTTTCAGACAAGTGATTTCCTCCAAGCCAATGATCTGTGCCAATGAATGCCCACTCAGACCGGGTGGCTTGCTCAAAAGCACAGGTCCTTCAGGAGGCAGTATTCATGCTTTTGCTGGTTCCTTCCTTGAGGCCTCTCTCAGGGTATTGAGGAGGAATGTAGAGACAGCCAGATAGGAGGTCACTACAAGTTTCTGTCTGGGCCTGTGAACAAAGAGAGGAACAAAATGGTGGTTGAGGGTGGAATCATAATGATTAGGAAGAACAGGAAAATAACTCAAGTTCTGGCAGTTGTCTTAATGATGCCTAAGAAAGGACAAATAGAAAAAGACCAGAGGTTGCTTACTTGGCAGGTCATTGACATGGTGGCATGACCCATCGAGACAGAAAAGAGGAAGGCTCCTCAAAAAAAGAAAAGATGTCATTTATAATAAGCTTTACTGAGGAATTGGGGTGTTTAACATTGAGAACAGGCAATGCCCAACCAAAGGGAAAAGGTCAAAGCAGATTAGTATGTTAATGTGTCATCTCAACAGATGATAGCAGTGTTCAGTGACCTGGAGCCTTACAAAACCTGCCGCCGGCCTGTGTGCATCTGGTATTGGAAGACGTGAATGTATACAACTAGGAATGGAAAAATTACCAACTCAAGGAGACTGTGCGTCATCATGCCAGCCTTGCCATGGAGAGAAAATAGGGGAATTAAGCCTGGCAGGACCCAGCTTCCTGAAGGAATGGATTGTTGATACGTTTTTTAAAAGATAGGAAAGACAGCTTTTAGGCAGGAAGCAAAAGTAAACACATCTGGTATCCTAGAATCCAAGGAAGGGGGAGAAATAAAGACTCAGCATCACTCTGTGCTGACAACATGGGTCAGTTATTCCTTAGGTTAGAAACCAGTTTTAATCTTTCCAATAGACCTGCCAGTTAAGCGTCCCATTTACACATGAAGAAGAGAGGCACTGTACACACGTGGGTAAGGGAGAGGTAGGCTTTCCCAGGCCTGACTCTGAACCAGGGCTTCTACATCCCCACCGCCTCACCTGGACATTAAGAAGACTAGATATGTACAGAGCCAGAAGTTGTGAAAAAAAAAAAAACAAACCAGGATCGAAGTAGAGTTATGAGGACCAGTAGCAGCCTGCGGGCCTTACTACTGCAGAGTTGAAATGGCTAAAGCTGGCCACAAGGAAATTCTTCCATTTGGGCTCACATGCCATCTGTGGCATTTTGCTGCCTGGTAGGTGGAGGATTGAATATTAGTCATCTGGGAATGAGGGAACTCATCCCTCCAAAGTAGTACTGGTCATTGTGTCTGGAAATATTCCACATGACACCTGTCCTGTCTGTTTACCCTTTTCAGTGCCATGGGCTACCTGCCATTGATGAACTGTGACTTAATATGAATCACAACTAATTGGTAGTCTTTGCAAAAATCAATGAAATTTGAGAAAACTGGGTTACCTGTGTGAGGTCTTTGTAATCTTGAGGTGAGAAGAGACAGATGGGCAAAAGTTTGGCTCCTAGAGTAGGCAAAAGTGTGCTTCATCTCCCTGGGAACACACATTCCAGCACCTGAATTCAGCTGTACTCTTGTGGCTGACTTGCAACCCTGCTCCCCCTCCAAGTATGTGACAGGTCTAAACATAATTCCTCTCTATAGTCCACTGACTCTTGTAACACAGTTTCCAGAATGTTAGTAATAACCATATTGCACCTACATGCTATACTTGGGTAACCACCTCTGTTGCACAATTTACTTAATGTTGGTCACAGTGAAACATGTTTTCATCACTTGAAATCCAAATTTTATTTGCCAGGTTACTAATGGCCATTTATTTCTGTAACATAAATTAGGATGTTGTGCAAGTTTGGCTTGCAAGCAGGTTGACTCTTGAAGTCCAGGCGTCCCGTGGGCTCAGTGTCAGGAGTTGTTTGGGTTCACTGAGCCAGATAGGCACAAAACCTTTCGTCTGCTTGCTTTTTAAAGATGGTCTCATGGTGATTATAAAGGGTTTAAAACCAGAGTGGGTTTGGGAGACTGGTGTCTGCCTTCCTGCTGTTCTCATGCTTTAGTTTTCTGATTGGAGAAGGGATGGGGTCAAGAGAAGGGTACACATGGCCTACCCAGGTCACAAAGCCATTATGGACAGGGCTTTCGGGTCATTCTGCTTGTCCCTCCAGAGTGCTGCTCTCTCCCAGTTAGTGAACACCTGACCCAAAGGCTGTCTGTTGATGTTGTTTGGACAGAGAGGGAAGAGAAGCCTGCCTGTGAAATGAAAAGCTTTCCACATACTGGGGGTCAACTGAACACAAGTTTCCTCCTGTGAGATCTCCCAAATCCCCTCCACTTGAATTTTCTTCTCACTTTTCTTTTGAAAAGCCATGTTCCCTCTGCACTTCGGAAGAAAGCCTGGCTTGTCCCGACTGCAGCATGCAAACACCTAGTGCATCAAATTCGCGAGGAGAGCAAAAGCCGGGTGACGACCCACTTCTGACTTCAGTAGCAATGGCAGTGAGCGTTGACCAGAACCTTCGAGGTGATCCAGAGAAGAAAAAGCAAGTCAGCAATCACATAGTTACATAGTTAACGTGGTCCAAGATGAAAGCCTGCACTGTACTGTCCTGAGTGCTGCAGACTTCTGAGTCGGCCTGCAGACTGTCTGTCCTTTCTAAACACAGTGCCTGTTGTCAGTAGTGGGGCTTTAGATGAATTTCACTCCAGCAGTAGTGAGTAGTTTGTGATGAGAAGTGAGGTATATGGTAATGTTTTTGCTAAGCCCTGACTTGGGGCATCACATGGCTTCAGACACCTTGGCTACTGAATTCAGAAAAGGGGTTTTACAAAGATTCCCACAAAAAGCTAATTATAGCTTTAGACTGAGATTCACCATTGACATGAAGGTCAAGGATGAGCAGACAGACTGGAAGAACACAAAGTACCTTATCACAAGATCGGACTGACCATAGGGAAATCTTGTCAGAATGTTCTGCGTAACTCCCAAGCAGAGGCACCTGATGCCCAGCTGCCACGGAAAGTCTTCGGCGGTGTCTGGTGCCCTCGTGGTGTGCCTGCTCTCCTGTTCATGCCCTGGCTTGTCTCCCCCCTGCCTCAGATGTCTCCCAGTGCTCCTGCTGGAGCTCACAGAACACATGCCACATGTTGTCATGGCACTTTCTGTCCCAGCACAAGGCAGTGAACTCTAAGCCTTACTCACCTCATTCAGAGCCTCCCGAGCATGGCTGGAACTTACCTCAGTAGCGGGTGTGAGGAACCAAGCAAGCATGTTCTATGTGCAGGGCCTCCTGAGCATGGCTGGACCTTACCTCAGTAGCGGGAGTCAGGAACCAAGCAAGCATGTTCTATGTGCAGGGCCTCCCAAGCATGGCTGGACCTTACCTCAGTAGCGGAGAAAACATGTTCCTGTGTGCTGACATTCTGAGGACATTTAAATAATCACAGTTTTGGAAAGTGTCAGGTGGTTTTGAGAAAACCTCCTCTCAGGTGCTTTGGTTGCTGGTGTAATGGACACGAGGGCTTTGTACATATCATGGGAATGGCCGTCCCTGCGCCCTCCATGGAAAATGGAAGGGTGGCAGTACCTGCCTCACAGGTTTGCCTGCACTCACTCGTCCTAGCTCCTTTTCCCTTGGGATACTGCCAGCATCACTGTCCCTTCCGTAATCATCACACCAGGCCTCCCCGAGTGCTCCCTCATCCCAGAGCTCCCCTCTCTGTGAGCTCCGCACACTGGGCTGTGCCACAGGATGACTTGCCTGCCTGTCTCAACCCTGCCCTCCATGCCTAGACAGTTGCCAAATGAAAGTTGCATGAATCATATCTCAGGCTCCTAAATGAGGAAGAGAGAATCAATTTTCTCTAAGTTTTACTCCTGATCTTAGAAATCTAAACCTCCAGCATCTCTAACACGTGGAACTTGACTATACTTCGGGTTTGAGCCTCAGTTATCCATTCATGGGCTAATACTCCAAGACTCAACATGAAACTAGACTAAACTTGAGCCAGGGATGATGCCACATGCCTATAATTCCAGTACTGGGGAGACAGAGGCAGGAGTTCAAGGTCAGCCTCAAATACATGGTGAGTTCACAACCAGCCTCAACAAGACCCTGTCTCAAAGAGAAAGAAAGAAAAGAAAAGAGACCCTCTGCACAGCCTCTGACTGTGGTTGACAGAGTTGAATTCTATCTGGGCATTAATTCTGGAAAATAAAACTGTATTTTAGGATTCGTTCCTCATCCGTCACTCTGCTGTCCATGGGAGCATGTTTAACTGTTCCATTCTGTTTGTACTGACTTTACTACTTTGATCTCCTTAGAAGCTGAATCATACTTTTGGAATGAAATAGTCATATAGTCATGGACTTCTTTATCATTAACTTTTTTTTTTTTACTATTTAATTTAGAATAAGAACAAGATGATAAAATTAGATACAAGAGGCCTCTGTGTGTCATCAAGTAACCTAGCCTACTTTGGGTAACAAAAATAAATTCGCTTTAAATACTTGCCAGCTCGTTTGGACCGACTTTGTTCAGATGAATGGCCTTCAGTCTTGTGCAGTGTGAGAAGCCATCTCCCCCTTAGAGTTCTTCCTGACAATTAAAATTTCCCTCTTCTTAATTTCATGCCAGCGCTCCTAATTATGACCCTGTAATGAGAGTGCTGTTACATCCCCTGCGCAGTCTCTCTGCCTCCTTGATGTTACCCTTCATTTACTCGTAGTGCGGCGCCTCTTCTCTTTGCTCTTGGAGCCCCTGCCTCCCTGTCCCCCACAGGGCTTGGAGCTCAAGGCCTCCGAGTTAGGGGGGCTTTGCCCATTGCCTCCAGTTGCCTCTCCAGATTTAGGCTTTCCTCATGAACACCACATGTTCTAGCTGAGGAAGAGAACTGTAGTCTGAGGAACTTGAGAGCTGTGGTATAGCCTTGTCCTCTGCCATGTTGGAGGATGTCTGCTCATTGCTGCGTTCAGAATGATCCAGATTTGGCCCAAAACCCCGGGTAGGAATTGCGCCTGTACCCACAGCGCCGTCTTCATTGTACCCCCAGGGTGGCAATTATCTGGAATCTTCGGGGATTCATAAAGCACATTCTTGGGAGCTTTCTCCTCTCGCTTTCTCTTTCCTTACTCTTTTTTTTTTTTTTTTTTTTTTTTTTGTCCCCACTTCCCAATAGGCTGTTCCACTCTCAGCAATACTGTTTTCTGTGGTATAGGACCACGGGCACCCAAATCTAAGACTCAGGTTTGAAAACAGAAAGACGGGCCCGCCAGTCAGCCTCCTTTGTTTTTCGGACACCATTCCCAGAGTTCTCATGTTGTTTCTGGCTTTGCTGCTTCCTCTAGCCACTTACTGGGGTTCCCTTCCCCCTCTCTCTAATGAGGGTAAATGTTTTACTTCATCTTCGCAGTAACCTAATGAGGTGGAGACGAGAGCACATGCAGGAAATACCTGTCCCAAGTTGGTGGCAGAGTCAGCCAGTGGTTCTGAGGCCTGGACTCTGCCCAACCCACTGTGTGTAGGCCGACAGGAAATGTAACTCCCGTCTCTACAGAAGAGCTAGAGAGTGAGCAGAGCAGTTGGAAGCCAACAAGGAAGGACCCTGTCAGAGTGCCGTCCACATCCTGCCTCTGGGCCCCTGCCTGTGTACCACACGCAGGAATCTAGAGATAGTGAAAGCTGGCCTTGAGAAACCTACAGCTGAGTGGGAGAGCAGTGGCCCATAGCAGGTGGTTGTGAAGGATCTGTTTACTTCCCCACGGTGGAAGATGGGGCTCTCCTGGGGACTCCTGAGTGAGTTCTCCAGAGAAGGCAGAGCCTCGGCAGACGGCCTTCCTGGACCCCTCCTGGTTCCTTCCTTCTGTGTGGCACAGGCAAGGCTTATAGACATCACAGCCCCAGTCCACGCCGCTGCCATGTTCCCGTGCTTGCCCCACTATCATCAATGGCCTGGAATCCGTAAGCTTTCAGTGAACAAGAAAATCTGCCCTCCCTGATGATTCTGGGGGTGAGTCCGGAAAAGACCAAATGTTCCGTGCTAAGCATATTGGGAAGCCCCGTGAATGTCATGAAGTTTTAAGTGTGACTTCTTCGTGTTTACAAAATGAGCAAATGACTCACATCTATTGTATACATTCACCAGTGCTGTGTCCTTAGCTGATCCTCATTGTGAAGTCCTGTGTCTTCCTGCGCGTGTGAGGAAGGTTTGAAAGAGGCCCGGAAGTGGGGGTGGGACCTAGAAAAGGCTTCGGGACAAGGACTCAGCAGGAAGCGTCATCAGTGGGTCCTTTCATGGGTTCTTCAGTCGATCCCCCTCATCTGCTGGCTCCTCTGTCTTCCTCCCTGCTCCCTCTCCTTCTTCCCCTCTTACTTTTCTTTCTTTCAGTCAGCAGAATATTCCCCTCAGGAGCCATCTTCTTTGTTAGCCTAACTTCAGACAGAGCTGTACAAACTGAAGGCAGACCCTGTGGATGTTACTTTCACTCAGGAGGGCCTGCCCTGATGACTTGGCCACTTGGCCAGTGAGGAGCCAAGCTATTCTGTGGGTAGCTTTCCTGATGTCACTGGGACAAGATTGTTAAGGAGATTTAGACCCCGCAAGCTTTGACCGTTTCCAATTTCTTCCTAGGCCAGCCAGTCCCAGCACTCTTGAAGGTAGAGGCAGGCAGAGCTTGGCTAAAAATAAAATAAAAACATAAAAAGTTTCTCCCATAATGAATATTCTTTGGAGGTTGACCTGGCTTTAAAAAGAAAAAAATTTTAGTACCTTGTACCAGCATAAAGGAGTTGGAGGTTTTGTTTATTTATTTGGGTTTTGCTTATTTTGTTTATATTTTGTGAGAGGGTTGTTTTAAGACAGAACTTTACTGTGTAGTCCAGGCTAGCCTTAAACTCTTTTTTTTTTCCTTTGTATATGTTTTGACTCTCTATATATGTGTGTACCCTATGTATACCTGGTCCCCTTGAAGGTCAGAAAAAGGCAGGACAGTGCGTCCCCCTGGGACTGGAGTTAAGGATGGTTGTGAACCAACCACCATGTGGGTTCTGGGTTCAACCTGGCTTGCCTTGTTTGCAAAAACAACAAGTATCCTTAACTGCTGAACAATCTCCCCAGCCCCCTGCCTCTAACTCGTGATCTTCCTGCCTCAGCCTCCTGAGTTCTGGGGTTGAAAGCATCATTTCTGAGATAGTCTCATAATGCAGCCTAGGCTGGCCTCAAACTCATAGCAATCCTCCTGCCTCAGCCTCCTGAGTTCTGGGGTTGCAAGCATCATTTCTGAGATCGTCTCCTACTGCAGCCTAGGCTGGCCTCAAACTCATAGCAATCCTCCTGCTTCAGCCTTCAGAGTGCTGGGAGTATGAGGGTGAGCCACCACACCTGACTCAAAAATCAATCTTAACACTCTTTAGCAAAAAGGTATAAAACATGAAATATGAAATAAAGGGGCTGGTGAGACGGCTCATGACTGGGAGCACTTGTCACGCTTATAGAGGACCTGCGGTCAGTTCCCAGACCCACATGGTAGTCAACAACTATCCACAACTCCAGTTCCAGGGGCTTCGGCACCCCCTCTGATCTCTGTGGGCACACGGCACACATGGACTTACATGAGGGCAAAATGATACAATAATAATAATAATAGCATTTTTAAAGGAAATATAAGCTTATATAGTTACTACTAAAGATCTGCGGGATTTTCCAAGTATAACACTGAGTATTTCTGATGATTCTTGATTAAATCTGGAATCTGCCAGGAAATCTGTGCCTGTCTTGTTAGCCTCAGGACTGCACTGGACACTGACAGGTGTGACCGGCTCTGCCACCAGAGCTCTTCATAACACAGCTACTTTCTCCCTTGCACATTTTCCGAAAACAGACACCTTTAAGGATTAGATTGCTTTTACTTTGAGAAGCTTTATAAAACAAACCATGGTAATAGGGCTGGCTTTATTCTCTTCTTCAATTCTCACAGTCTATACAGCTATTTGACTAGAGTTTTGTCCAGAGGTGCCAAAGTTAAGATACAGTGTGTGGTGATTTGAATAAGAATGGCCCCTATGGACATGGTTGATTAGTCACCAGGGACTCTATTTGATAGAACGAGAAGGATTAGGAGGTGTGACCTTGTTGGAGGAAGTATTTCACTGGAGGGTGGGCTTTGGGGTTCAAATGCCCATGCCAGAGCCAGTATGCTTTCTCTGGCTGTAAATCAGGATGTAGTTCTCAGACACTACTCCAGCACCATGCTTTCTGCCATACTCCCCACCGTGAAGATGGACTAAACCTCTGAACTTGTAAGGAAGTCTCCGATTAAATGCTTTCTCATGGTGTCTTCTGCACAACCATAGGACAGTAACTAAGACACATGGGTGAATTGATTCATTCAGTTAATTAATTTAGTGGTATGAATAAAATTTCAGTGTGCTAGCTTACATCTTGTAGGATAGAACATGTAGAGAATATCAGTGTCGTGATCCCAGTCCTCGTGAAAATGACATTGCATTTATAAGTTCTGAGTTTATAACGCTGAGTTCCCTTTTTAAATAGCTTGATCTTTGGGCTTTGTTTCATGGTCTGCTTCAGTTTGACAGATGGAATAAATGTGACCACCAGTACTGCCATTGATCCTCCCAGCCTCAGAAATACTGCCTGGTCTCATGAAGGGCATGGAAAAATCTCAGAAATGGTTGCTGATTCCTCTACTGATGTTCACGTTTACAGTGATCATGCCACCTGCACATAACGGACCACACATTTTATCATATTTTTTTATTTTTTTCTATATGTCAGTTTTCTTAATATTTTAATATTTGTGTGTGTGTACTTTGGGGATGGGAAGGTCATGTGTATCCCACAGCACACACGTTGATGTCAGAGGACATCTTGTGGGGCTTAGTTTTCCCCTCCCACCATGTGGGCTTCTGGGAATTAGCTCAGATCATCAGGTTAGAGCACGGGAGACCCGCCTCAAAAAGGGAAAAAAAATTACAAGTAACAATGCTGTGGTTTACTTAACTCCAGGCTAGGGCTGAGGTGGGGTTCAGGACTACAGCACTTGTCTGGCACTACAAAGGATAAAAATCCTAGGTCTGGAGGCTGAAGAGGAGACAGGTTAGTGATTAAGAGTATGAACTTCTTTTGCAGGGGACCCAAGTTTATTTTTTAGGGCCTGTGTTGGTCAACTCGGAACCGTCTGCAATTCCAGTTCCAGGAGGACTGATGCCCCCTTCTGGACTCTGCAGGCACCTGCACTCACATTCACAAACCCACATATACATATACATATACATGCAATTTAAAATAAACATATTTTCTAAATTCTCAGTCTATCAAACATCTATTTCCAGGTGCTTCTTTAAAAGCTGCTATGATTGAGTATCTACAGTTGCAACTTTCCCTACCTTGGTAGATTCACCAAGGTTAAAGCAGTAGACACATTTTTATAACTGATTGCTGTTTGTTCCTCTGGATAGAAATGCTTTGGGACAAAGGAAGAGAATCAGAATTTATATAAGGCCATACGCTGATGTTTATTTCTTGAAATATGACACCCGACTTTTGGGCTCTGGATTCTGGCAGAGTGACATGGCATGGAGAATGTACAGTGATATGGCCTCAATGGTCTCATATGACTCTCTGAGAAATCATATGAAAACTGAGAAATCACATCAAGAACAAGTTGTTGTTCTCTAAAGTAATTGCCTTCAAAACAGTCTTTTTAGCCATTCTTGGTAGCTAACACCAGTAATCTGAGCAGTCAGGAGCACACATTCAAGGCCAGCTTGGGTGATGTAGTAAGTCCCAGGCAAGCCAGGGCTACAGTCTGAGTCCCTGACTCTAAACAAATAACAAAACTAGTCTTAGGTCTGTGGGTATGTGGCTCAGTGGTGGGTGCTTGCCTTGCAGGCTCGAGGCCCTGAGTTTGATCCCTTCAGGGGTTAAGTAGAATCAGTTTGCATATAGCTGTACTAAAAGCAGCTCCTGCTTCAGCAGGCAGGCCTTCGCTGAACCTCCATGCAGCTCCTGCGTTTCCTGTCATGGAGACAGTGTGAAGATGATGCAGGCAGAGTCCCCTCCATAAAGGGATCTATAGTCTGGTGGGGAAGTGGAGAAGTGGAGGCCGAAGCAGGATGTACCTCTGCTGTAGGACCACACAGGGAAGACTTGGAGTCTTGACGAATGGTCGGATTGATGCGGAAAGACGGCAGAAGTAATGAAAGAACATGGCAGATTTGGACAAAATATAAGTAGCTTGGTATGGATACTGGACTTGGGTATGAGGTAGGAAGTCATGGGAGACTAGGATTCTCTAAGTGCCAATGAAGTGCCTTGTCCTGTCAGAGCTCATAATTTAAAGCTATCTAGCTGGGGTAGAAAGAATAAATTGGAAAAATAGGTGCATAAAGAACTTTGTGTGGGAAGGGACAGGAAATGCTAGGGCCTTGGCTTGGAAGAGCAGCACCAAGGATGAAGAAGACAAGCCAGAACAGACAGCTTAAAGAAAGAGTGGATGGGGTCAGGAGGAGGGTGTGTAGACGTCCTCAGTGCCTAGCACTTGGTACCCACCACCCTCTAACATGAGAAGAGATAGAAAAGTGAAGCTGGATATGGTAGTGCATGCCTGTAATCCCAGCACTCAGGAGGTTGAGGATCACAGCTTAAGGCCAGCCTGGGCTATATGTTAAGTATGAGGCCAGCCTGAGCTACACAGCAAGACCCTGTCTCCACAACAACAAAGATAAGAATGATAGCTGATCAAAGTTTTCATGTTAGGTGGGGTCTGTGTTTGTTTGTTTGTTAATTGCTCTAAACAAGGAATTTGAATGTGTGCATTGGATTTCCTACTTTTGCTTGATAACCTCGGGATGATCACCATACCTCTTTTAAAAAGGACAAATGAAAGTGCTGTGTTTGGTGATATTTTTCAGTACTTATTGCCGGGTGATAGCATAGACCCGTCTCACCTAGATGGCTTTTACCCTACAGGCATGCACTGGGTTTTGATGGTTTTCAAAAGCTGTGTTTTGACAGGATTTAATAGGTGAAAGCAGCCTAATATGTGATATCAGCTGAAGACAAAAGACACGTCTAAACCAATAGTAGATAAATTAGTAAATGGAAAATGTGTATTATTAAAACATTGACTCATTCCTAGGAATGGTCTGAAACTCTTTCCTCTTCCCCTGCAAGATAATCAACCGCATGTCGAAAGAGCCAGGGAAGGGAAAGCAGACAGATTGAAGATGTTGACAGTGCTGGGTCAGCAAATTGCGAGTGCCAGTCTAATTTAGGCCTCCCTGCTGCCAGGGGCAAGGAAGGGTTTGTCCCATGCAGAACCCCAGGCCAGCCCATCCTGCAGCTTCTTTGGGATGATTTGACTGAGCGTGTAGATGTTACAGGTGCACACTGGATGCTCACTTCATGGGAATTTGAGCAGTAATGTTAAACAAGCATTATAACACTGTTAACAGCTGACTTGCTTTTTGTCTGGCACCATTCTGAGAAACTTCCCTAGTCAGGCATGATGTCCTACACCTGTAATCCCAGTGTTTGGGAGGAGGCAGGAGGATCGAGGATCGAGAGTTCAAGGTGGGGCTAGTGAGACAACTCAGCAGGTTCAGGCTATTGCCACCAAGCCTGACGATCTGAGTGGAGTGCCCAGAACCCACAGGATGGAAGGAAAACCAATTCCTACAAGTTATGCTTTGACCTCCACATGCACTGTACGTGTGTGTGCACTTGTGAATATGTGCAGGTGTACACACACACACTCTTAAAAACAAATGTAAGAGTTCAAAGCTAGCCCTGACTCAGGCTATCTGGGACAGTTCTGTCTCAAAAACTGCACACCAGCAACACCAACACCCATTCCCTGTGTCCACCCATTTAGCCCTCAAATAGCTCCATGAAGTAAACACCCACTATTAGTCCATCTTACTGCCGAGAAGATTGAGGCAAAGAAAACTAAGATAACCTGCCCAGGAACTCCTAGCTAACTGAACAAGGCAGGTCCAAGCATGCTGTTTCCAGATCCCACGTTCTTAAATACTGTAATTCTTGTTGCCTGGCATCCTTCCTTCTTATCACACCTTCCTGGGGAGTGTGGCTTAATCACCATCTTCATCGGGAGATTCACTTGTATACCTCTCTGCACCTCGTCTCTAGAGATGCTTTAGTACTTTGTATGAGGCACATATGTCATCCGCCGTTGTTTGCACAGGAGTAACAAGAGTATTTGTTCCGGTTCCATCTTGTGATTGCATCACACATGCTTATCCATAAAGAGCCTTCAGGGTCTCTGGTGAAAAGTCACATTCCTCTAAAACCCTATAAAGGAGGAAGGTAAAGCTACATGAGAGTGGTATGGTAGGCAGAGAAAGGACATTGACTGCTGTGGGCTGGGTGCGATAGGATGGGGTGGATGGAGTGGAGATGCTTTCTCCAAGTACATGGACCAGAGATCACTGTAGACTATGGCTAGGCAAAGAATAGGAAAACATCCTTCATAGCGTTGAGCTGAGGTGGTGGTGGAGGAAATGCTCTCATCTAAGGAGGCAGCAGAGTTGTGTTAAAGCCGGATATAACAGGCATGGTGGTGGGCGTCTATAATCCTAGCATTTGGGAAGTGGAGTCAGAGGAATTATAAATTTAAGAATTGAATATATGGAAATCCTGCCTCAAAAACAGCATATATGTGTGTATATTCTGGTTGAAAGGTCTTTATTATTGGCACTCATAGGAAAACAGCTTTCCTGAGAGACTGGTCCTGCTTTCTCTTGGAACCTGCTTTCCAGAGGGCCGTGTGCAACTCTCATGAAGCCACTTGGTTTTGCGTGAGTCCCCTATGTGACTGGGCTCCCCCAGGACGGATTTTTTTTAATATAAGGACAACACCTGGCATAGTAGTGGTAGAAATAGTGATGATGACCAGCCAAGTATGATGGCTCAAGTCTGTGACTGCAGCACTTAGGAAGCTAAGGTGGGGGATAGAGAGTTTGAGAGCAGCCTGGACTGTTTAGCAAGACCCTGTCTTAACAATAATCATCATCATAGTCATAATAGCAGTAATGCTTCAAAATCTCAGTGTTTTAATCTTGTAACATTGGTTATATACATAAATACGATACCTGATAGTGTTGTTGGATCCGCCTTACCTTGTAGCTCTTGTTCTGATTACATTGTGTTACCCTCCATTTACTGAATGATTTTGTTGAAATTTATGTTTGGTGACTTTTGCCATTCTGTGAGAGTTATAACATGTAGCAGATCCTCTGTTCCATAGGCCCTATCTGAACACGATGCACATCGGAACTGTGAAAAACTGTTCACACAGCAGGCAATGTGTTGGCACAGGAAGTGCTGGGAGCCAGGGCTGAGTTCCCTCCAGAAGGGAACTGGCAGCTTAGCTAAGAAGCTGCTATTCAGAAGAGACCACCAGTCCCAAGAAGAAACTGAGGCACAGAACTCGATGCCCAAAGTCATAGGAAGGCCCTCAACACACTAACACACACACACACACACACACACACACACACACACACACACACACACACACACACACACACCAGAGGGGCTGATCCTGCTGTCACAGCCCTCTCTCATTAGGGTCTGAGGCTGAGTGTCCAGTTCAGACTCCTCTAGCCAAGTTGTAGCTGGTACAGAGACAGACTCGGTGTAACTGGGGAGTCCCAAACTTGGAGCCGGGGAATGTTGCCTCCATCTTCTGTGCACCAGCTCATCCCGTCTAAATATGCTGCCCCAGAACAGTGCAAGTGAAAATCCCAGCAGCCAGCAAATATTTGGATAGCATTTCCTCCGTACACTACTATTTTTGAGAGAAGAGTGCTTTTAGAAAATGCTCAGGCCTAATTGAAAAAGTACATCGCAATCAACATTTATTCCCTACTAGCATAAAACTGTCTAACTAGTAGCCAAATTTGGGATGCCTGAAGACAGACAAGTGACTAATGCTAGGGCTGTGTGTGGCCAGAACCAAATGTATTTTGTGACCACAAGACCATGTCTGGATTCTCCTTTGTAATTACCACACAGCCTACTGTAATTGTAAAACTTATATTTACTTCCTGCCTTTGACATGTAATCCAGGGTCCAGGACTGCACCCAGACCTACAGTGAAGTTCTCTCTCATTTGACTACAATGTGTAAATTATTGAGTGAGAGGGTGTGGGGTGTGTGTGTGTGTGTGTGTATGTGTGTGTGTCCGTGTCTGTTAAATATGCAAGTATAATCTTGTGAAAAAATAAGTGTCTGCCTTATTGGATGAAGCACTTTAACAATCTAATGTTTACTGAACAACTACTGTCCATCAAGGACTATTTTAGACTCTAGGAACCATAATAAGACCACAAAGGCCTTGTCTTCCCGGAAGAGATGAGGGAGCTGGGAAGGAGGAAGGGAGACACACGCACGAACTTGGTGCACATGGATGTGTACCGCACTGAGCTTGGTGTCAGTGTCGGTGGCTTCTTCAGCTTGGTACCTCGGAAAAGGCCTCTCCAAGATGACATTTTAAATGACAAGAAAGAATGGAACAAGCAAAGGGCAGGAAGAATATTCCCAGCAGATTAACGGAAAGACCCAAAGACAAGAAGGAATTTGCCATGCTCCCAAGACAGAGAAAAGGCCAGGGTGACTTGAATGTGGCAGGTGATGGGTGACTGGTGGCAGTGAGGTTGAAGGGCTATGATCACACATGTGACCGTGTGTGGTATGTGGTGTGGCCCTTACTGAATCGGCATCAGCCTGGAGGAACTGGAGCTGTCCAGGCAGAAAATGGGCATGGTTTGAACTGAGGTGTAGGAGAGAACCAGGCAGAGGGCTGACACTGGAAATGTGGGCTAGGCCCAGAGTCAGAGAACTTGCCAGTGGACCAAACATGAGGAGTAAAAGAGACAGTATTCACAATTAATCCTACAGGTTCAGCTTTGAGCAACTGGATGGTAGTAAAGGAGATGAGAAAGACCAAAGGCCTCAGCATTGGCAGCTCAAACTGACTAATCACAAACCCACCTGCCACACTCCAACCACATGTCACTAGGACATGTTAGACTTTGGAAATACTACTTCAAACACTTGACTGTTTCCGCTTCCTTTGGGATTTCATTTGATGGCATCAAGAAAGGAAGGTAGGTTATATATTTATTCAGGCACTAGAAAGATAGTTTATGGATTAAGAGCACTTCTTGCTCTCCAAAGGACCTGAGTTTGGGACCCTACACCCATATCAGGGGCTCACAACTACCTGTAACTCCAGCTCCAGAAAATCTAATCCCTTCTTCTGGCCCCTGAGGGCACACACACATGGCATACCCTCACACATATACAATAAATAATAATTACATAAATAAAGTTCAGGGTTTAGGTATCTAGCTTGCTTACCTTGCACAAAGCCCAGTACCACATAAACTAGGCATGGTGGTACACAACTGTAATCCCATCACTCAGGAGACAGAGGCAAGAAATCGAAGTCATTAATAAAGATTACATTGACTTAATCCAATTGCTTCTTCATTTTATATCTAGTTTTTACAATTCCCTTAGAAATATCATGGGGCGGGGTTGGGGATTTAGCTCAGTGGTAGAGCACTTGCCTAGCAAGCACAAGGCCATGGGTTCGGTCCTCAGCTCCAGGGGGTGGGGTGGGGGGAATATCATGGGGCTTAAAACTTATTCTTACCTGTACACTAGAAATAACAATAGTCCTTCACAGGTATTACATGAGTACTAAATGAAATAATGTCAAGTTACTGGAACAGTCATCAGCAAGTGAGCTATTATTAGTATTAATGAGACACCATTCAAATAGTCCAGCTCTAGAACGTGGAGAGGCAGGTACCCTTTGAGCCCCCGGCCGGTTTTAAACAGAATCTACACTTTGCTTGGCTCTTGGTGTTCTTGGATAAATGAGACTTCAGACAGCAGCTAATCCTACTTTGAAAATATCTGTGGTTACAGCAGATCTGTATCTTTCTCTCCGGCCTGCCTTTTACCACATGCACCATACAGTTTTGTCCTCTGGCTCAGCCTAACCACCGTAAGTGTTATTTATTGGCAGATGCGACCTTTTGTGAGCACCTTGCAGAATCCAGGCATTAATGTCATTTTCTATAAATACAGGTGTGGGGTGAGGAAATGCTCTTTGCAGAAGTGTCGTCGCTACTGCAGTCTTTCCCCTTTTAGACTCTCGGTCTGTGGGCATTACTCACTGCTGGCACTCACCCCTTCTCTCTTTTGTTACCTCCCTTTTCGTGATCTCTATCATCGCTCAGTTCCCCACTCAGCCCTCCCTGGTGGTTGGCATTGCATTGGGGTTGTGCTTTCCTGCTTCCTCTACCTTTTGAAATTTAAAAATAGAAAATAACCAACAAGCCCACAGTCTTTCACATGGGCTGAACTCTGTTATACATCTAACAGATTTTCCGGTGAATTCCACGCTGTAATATTTATAGTTAGAAATCTGCCATCCGTTCAGAATAAACTCTATAAGAAATTCACAAGGAGCTCCTTTTATTTTGACTATCAGACACAAAGATCAGGACTAAGAGGCAGCAGCCCACAGGAGGCAGCTTTGGAAAGTGGATTCCAGAGGCGGCATGGCTCCCAGCCTGCCTCTTGCCTTTTTACCTGCCCAGTTTCCTGAAGTCACTCGTGGATAAAGGACCCTTTAAGGAGGCTGACTCTCGTACTATGAATGCCCAGCCCAGGGCTCAGGAAGCATGCAGCCCTTCATAGGTGTGAGCACTGTTTGCAGAAGCCCCACCTCCTATCACAGGAAACATAACAAAATGTGGCACCTTCCGTATTAAACGCCATTTTATGGCTGACAGGATTTTTTAAACTGTTTTTGCGATTTTGCTTTGGAAATAGATTAGCTGAAGATAACTGATTTGTCATTGGTCATTAATTTCTCAACAATTATCTTTGTATACTTGGGAATCTTTATTAAGTTAAATAATAGAGCTAGCCCTTATATTGATTCCAAATGAAATATTGTTAATTACTAATAAGCAATTAGTGAGGATAAGCAAATAATACATTTGTAGGCCTTTAACACGAACTGATTTTAATTTGACAGTTAGCTTGTTTAGGATAAAGGATTAAAGACTGCTGATCTGTAACACCCATGACCAGAGTGCCTCCAATTTGGGATTTGGGGATACTTGGATAGACAAAAATCAGTTGAGCATCCCTAATCCAGAGAGCTGAAATCAAAAATCTGAAACTTTGGAGGCATTGTGTTGACACTCAAAAAAGATTTCAGATTTTGAGACACAGATGCCCACCAGTACTTGGTTTCCAAGGTCTCATCCTTGAAAAGGTCTAAGGTCCCAGGCACTGCACCCTGATGCTGGGTGGTTTCAAATGCTCTGCCTGGGAGTCCAGTATCTTCATCCTCACCTTCTTAGAGAAAGGGCTGGTTTAGGGGCATGGAGCTGCCATACAGATAACGAAAGGGGTCCCCTCTAAAGAGCACTTAAGGCAGAGGCGCTGGCCTCTAACCATTCATTCACTAGATGACCTTGAACAAAAGCTCCATGCCCATGTTCTGCCTTAGTAGTGTCTTTCCAGACAGACAGACAGACAGACACTCTGCCCAGCCTGAGGGGAGTCTCGAAGTCATTCCATAACGGAAAGGTTTACAGACCCACCTGACCTATAAGTCAAGGGTTTCTCTCCCACACTGTGACAGGAAAGTGGTTTTAGATCTGTATTCTACCAGAATGGAAGAATGAAGAGAAGAAAGAGAAAGGAGAAAGGAATAGGTCATCCACAGACAATTGACAAGTGTAAGTTAAAAAGCCCTTACCCAAAATGCTTGGAATCAGAGTGTGTCACATTTGGGGTTTTAAAACACTTGCATGTACATAATGAGATATCTTAAAGACAGGATTCAATACAAGTAGAAAATTTACTTACATTCCATACACAGTTTCTACACACAGCTTGAAGGCAGTTTTATACAATATATTAGATGGAAGTCCTCACCAGAAAAAAACCACTTGTGCTAAAACTGACTCTGATTTCGTACAGTATTTTAAATACTTTGATCCATGAAGCAAAGTTTCACGGTGGCATTGTCCACTTCTGCTTTCATATCAGTATACAAATGTTGTAAGTTTTGGGATATTGTAGATTTCAGACTTTCAGGTTTAGAGAGACTCAGCTTGTAGCCCTCACTCAGAGAGAAACTCACCCCTGTTAGCCCAGAAGTCGCCTGTCACCTGTGTTTTCCTCAGTAAAGGACAAGTGTGATACAAGGAAAAGAAGGGAATTTGGGAGGCAGATGGCCCTGTGTTCACTGCCTCATACGCACTGCTCAGCAGTTCCCTGTGCAGGCCAGGCCAGGAGCTTCAGGGTGGCCTCCGGGTCAGCTGTCTCCATAATAGCAGTATGACGTCATTCGCCTTGTCAATCATTCTTTCCTGCGTGCTTCTGGAAGCTCCCCAGCACGGTATAGTGGGGGGCTAGAGGCCAGAAAGATACTCAAGTCTGAGTTCGAGAAGCCAGACATATAACATATTTACAAAAGCAGAAAACAATGCCATTCTCCTCACTTTGGTTTGTTCTGGAAAATATAATTACCTTTAACTTTTAAAATATTATTTATATGAGCAGGGCGTGGTAGCACACACCTTTATGTGTACATCCCAACATCCCAGCACTCAGGAGCAGAGGCCAGCCTGGCCTACAAAGAGCGTTCCAGGACATCAAGACTGTTACACAGAGGAAAAACCCTGTCTTTGGGGGGGAAAAAGTTCTTAAAATTAAAAAAAAAAATGTTATTTTTATTGGCATGTAATGGGATTGTTGCTATTATTTTTAAATGAAGCAATAAATATATTTTTAAATTCTTTAGTCTTAATATCTACTATGGTAAATATTGATAAATACATATTTTTAAAAAGGCTCCTTGGAGTCCTCAATAATATCTAAGACCTCAAAGGCATTCAGATCATCCACCCCAAAGTGTGGCTGTTTGTGCTCTGTACACAAGTAGGTCCTGTCTACTGACTGTTTCCTCGAGCTGGGAGCCATGTGGTTTTGTTTGTTTTCTCTATTTGTCTTGGCCCCAAAGCTGTGAAGCCGACTTTTAAACAGGACTCCTTGATAGCCCAAAGCCTGTAACTGGACACAAAAGAGACCAGGTCCTCCAACTCCTGCAACCTCGCCTTTGGTTACTAAGCAGTTTTCTCTTATAGATTAAGTCTCTGGACTTCGGAAAGTCTTATTTTACTGCTCTGGGCCCTGGGTGGGCAGGGCCAGAAAAGTTAACATGGATCTTCCAGGTGCCTAGTGCAGGGGCTGAGGTCAAATAGGCCTGGAGGAACTTCCTGCCCTTCCTTCCTCTCCCTGGCAGGCTGCTAGGCCAAGCTAGCTCACTAGCCCTCTTTCTTCCCGTAGATGGTATGCATGCAGACAGAGAGAATGACGGGACGGAAGGAATTGACGAAGATATGATTGTGACCCAGAGCCAGACCAATTTCATCTGCCCCATAACACAGGTATGGCTTCCTCTTTCCCCTCAAAGAAAATGGAGTTAGGTGAGTTTCACAAGGGCAGAAGGGCTCCCGTTTGGCTTCTGATATCCCCCTGGGAGGGAGGCAGCAAGGAAAGAAAAGTGATGAGCTCCAATTGTACACTTGGGAGGGTTGTAGCTCAAAACGCTTTCATTCAATCACATGCTTTCGAACCTGGGAACAAAGTCACAGCCCAGAGGCCAAGTGAAATTAGGACCCCTGGAGCCCAGCATTTCCTGATCTCAAAGCTAATGCTTAAAGCCAGGAGGGTGAGAAGTTAGTTGCTGGAGGGACTAGGAAGTGGATGGTTATACCTGAAAGCCTCATGTCTCCTTAATCGTAGCTGGAAATGAAGAAGCCAGTGAAAAATAAAGTATGTGGCCACGCCTACGAAGAGGAAGCCATTGTCCGCATGATTGAATCCAAGCACAAGCGGAAGAAGAAGGCCTGGTGAGTGGGTGCTGGAGGAGCAGAGAACTGGTGGTCCTCGGTGTGTGCCAGGCAGAGGGGCTCACAGTCTCCCTAGTTACGGCTCTGCCCAGACTGTCAACAGGGCAAGTGGCTTTCTGGGAAGAGCAATGTTGAGAAGACACTGAAGTCACTCCAGCTACACCATCAAAACAGAAGGGGAGACTGAGTCAGAGTCATTTGCTAACAGGAGTCTAGTGGATTTCTGTTGTTTAAAAGGTAGTCAAGGGCTAGCTCAGTGAGTGGAGTGCTTACCTAGCATACAAGAAGTCTTGTTTTCAATCCAAGGCAGCACACAAATCAGGCATGGACCCACATGCCTGTAACCCCAACAGTGGGTACAGACAGGAGGATGAGACATTAGAGTCATCCTCAGCCACACAGAGAATTTGAGGCCAGCCTGGGCTACATGAGACTGATACTCTTATCTCTATTTCTCTCTATATATTTCTCCTTCTCTCTCTTTTTTCTCTCTCTGTTTCTCCCTCTCTCTGTCTCTGTCTCTCTCTCTCTCTCTCTCTCTCTCTCTCTCTCTCTCTCTCTCTCTCACACACACACACACACACACACACACACACACACACACACACACACACACCAACAAACCAAAGTAGCTGAGGGTCTGCAGAACTGTGATCTGAGAGAGACCGCCTTTTTCAATGTCCACTTAACCAAGAGGAAATTACCTTATCCTTTGCTTTCTGCAATAGCACTTTGGTTTAAAACACAATCATGTAAACATTCGAAGACAAGAATTCATATCCAGTGGTCTTGGTGAGGAAGATTACATTATCAGAGAAATGCGATCATTTAATCACACAAATAACTGAAGAAACGGTTTCAGTAAGTCCATGGCTAACTCGCCAGTGAGAATTTTTTAACCCTTCTCTCCCTACCTCCCAACCCCAGGACCATGGCTCTGTGCCTGTGACGAGAGTCCTCAGTGGCCACACTGGAGCTGACTGGGTTTGGCATCTCCTGAGCTCTTATCGCAGGAATGGAATGGCAGGTGTGACCGTTCTCAGGCTCTTACAGTAGTCCCTTTGATGTGTGCTTTGCTTCTCCATCATCCAGACCAAGAATCGGAATTCCCCTCCCCTCCCCATGTGGGTGTGGGCTGAGAGATAGCCGCTAGAGACTGGAGATAGCGCCTTGGCCATTCAGTCAAGTAGCTTACAGTATTTATTCTAGAAGAAAAATTGTTTTGCAGCCTAATGGCTGCCAAACGTAAACCACTAGTTCATTTCTCTGTTTTGCATTTCCGCCTACAGTCCAAATGTTGTATTTCCCTAATGACCTTGACATTTTCCCTTTGAGCATAATTTTGTTACTGGACTTCCAAGCCTTCCCTTTCTACTAATTTTTTCCGTGTTCCTTCGCTCACAAGCCAGAAAGGGTCAACATAACTGCTGAGAATACTTCCCAGTTCACTGTCCTTGGCAGTTCCTCTCTCTGACGGTGTGTGATGCTCTCCTGAAGTTCGGGGTGGAAAGGGCCATTTCCTGCCAGCAGCCAGCCCCAGGGACGGTGGCAGAGTGTTCCCACACGTAGATGGCCCTTCTCAAGTACACACTCTGACTTTCCGATGCCCTTTGCCTGTTTTGAATTGCACACAATACTTCCAAGTACTTAACATTCGTCATCCAGAGATGCCCTCTTTACCTGTCATGCTTAACTTGGGTGGCAGACACCCTGCAAATGTTTGTAGTCTAGTAGTAACCATTAAGTCCAGGGGGAAGAAGACTAGAGGTTTACCACAATGACATTCTTACCAGGCCTTAAAAACTGAGCAAGATGCCAGGGAATGGTGAGGGAGTGCTTGTGGCCAGTCCTGTTAAAGTTTTTCCATTGGTAACCCCTGTTTTACTAGGTCAGATCTTCCCCTTTTCCTCCCTTCCATGTGTATATGTGTGTGGTGTGTTTGCATGTGCATATGTGTGTTCACATGTATGGATGTACATGTGGAGGGGTATACATGTACATTATGTGCACATACATGTAGAGGCCTAATGTTGCTGTCATGGATCTTCCTTGATTTCTACCTTACTCTTAGAGGTAGGTTCTCTCAAACCCCAAGCTTGCAGACATGGCTGGCCTTACTGGCCAGTGTGTCCTCCTGGAAATCTCTGTCTCCCCCTTCTGAGTCTGGAATTGTAGGTGGGGCACCATGAGCTCCAAAGATCCGACTCTAGTCCTCTTATGTGCACAGCAAGTGCTCTGACCGCTGTGCCATTCCCCCAGCTCCCTCACCCAAGACATTTCTGTGCAGCCCTGAGTATATAGATATATAAAATAGGTACACAAATTAAACATTTACTCATAATAAGTTATAAACAGATTTACCCTAAAACAGTTCTTCAACATATGTATTTTACCATTATTAAAGATGAAAGCAAATTTATATACTAATGAGATGGATGTGTTTAATTTCACATAAAGAATTAAATATTGGCTGAATATTTGATATTGCAGACTAGAGTACGTTTTTCAGTTGATTGAAACTATTGACTTTCTAATTGTCAGTGCTGAGAACACTATAAATACATAGTACAAAAATTGGCAGAATTATGTTTACAGCCATTTTAGAAACTGTTGGGAATGTTATCCTAATCCCAAGCCAAAGTTCATTTTACAATTTTTTTATGAAACCTAAGTCAGTAAATAACTCACCACAGTTTCTAAAATCAAACATTCTACTATATTACAATGCAAAGATACGGCGATTTGCTATACTCTGTAGAATAATCATAAGAAAATACTGTCTTTTCTGCCATTAAATCATTATGTTTCCATAAGAGCAGAAAACATGCGTACAGGAAAAACCACAGCAATTTATAACACACAGTTATCTCAGATCTGAGCTGAGGTGTTTCCTTGGCACTGTGAGGTGTGACAGCATTCTACATTCACAGTGTAGAAAGTGTTCACAACCAAAGCTACAGTGAAGTTGTATGGTGCAACATGGATGACCAGGGACAGCAGAGAGATGGCTCAGCAGTTAAAAACACTTGCCGTTCTCCCAGAGGACCCAAGTTCAGTTCTCAGCATCCACTTGAAACTCTAGCTCTCAGAGATCCAATATCCTCTTCTGGCTTTCATACCAGCATGTACATGGTGCGGCAGACATGCATGCAGGCAAAAAACTCACAGACATAAAAATAGCAGAATAATTTTTAACTGGGTTTTTTGTTTGTTTGTTCATTTGGTTGTTTGTTTGGTTGGTTTTTTGTTTTTTGTTTTTTGTTTTTTTGAGACAGTCTCCTTGTGTGTAGCCCTGGCTGTCCTAGAACTCACTATGTAGTCGATGCTGGCCTTGAACTCACAGAGATCCACCTGCCCCTGTCTACTGAGTGCTTGGATTAAAGGCATGCACCTCTACACCCATCAAAAACTGGGTTCTTGACAAGAGCCTCACCCCATCAGGCCAGCTTTCACTTGGTGGGCAGTCCATATGATGGCGGTGACTGTTGGCGGTGGGAAAATAGAATGGCACTGTAGTGATAGAACAATAAATAGGCTAGAGATCTATCCTAGAGGCCATGAATGTCAGCTTCGTTGTCTTCCTCATCTGTAAAGCCATGGTAGTCATTGTAGTTTTCCCATTGGTGCATTTGATATTTGTAAAGTAGCTAAAGTACTGAGCACATACACAGTCAGACTCAGTGACCATGACCCCTTCTTTATCTTCAAGCGTTAGCCAGCGTCTTCACCAGCATCTACCAGCTCTGCCCCATAGGCACGGGAGACCTGGTACAGGAAGG